>JAOWBN010221399.1:0-13192 GCA_028565015.1 Pinguicula moranensis | reverse complement strand
GTCCTTGAAAGTTGTGTCTCGAATAGCGCGTTCAATCCTAGCCATCCAACCTCTGCACGATCCAACGGGTGAACGCATGTCTCGCGAAATAAATGTCCAGATGATCCTGTCGTCCATTCGCCCATCGAACAGCCACGAATTAAAGGACACAGATTCAGTCACGTTGATTAATTTGGACCATTGAAGAGAAACACAAATCCAACGGTCCAGGGCAGAATCCGCGCCTCACAGTTGAAATCAAATCTGCACCATTGACAACAAACAAATCCAACGGTCATTTTTCAAATCTTTATCTCGAGTAACGAAGCCAATCCTGGCCGTCTGCTTCCAAATAAATCCGACGGTGACCATGCATCTCGAAACTCAAACTCATAAACCCACGATCCAGCCGTTCCTTTTCTACAGAATCCAACGGTTTCAATCCCATTTCGTATTTCTCGAACAGTACAATAGATACCGACCGCACGATCTCTGCAAAATTGGACGGTCCTCCTTAAATCCCGCTCGTCGAATAAAAGACTTAAAATCCGACCGTTGGTAGCCAAACTTATCCAACAGATAAGACTCAGTCAAAATTCATTAAGGAAAGAATAAAATTAGCCGTCCGATCAGGCCTATTCAACAGTCAAGATTAAAACTAGAAAAATATAAATACCCACTTGTGTTCGAAAATACAGACAATTCATTCATTTTTCCCTTAAACTGCTCCTGATTCTCAAATTCTCTCAACTATTCTCTCAATTCAACCTCAAATCTCTTTTCTTAACTTATATTCTTCTAAGTTTCACTTAGAATTTAGTCGATTTCTTGACTAAATCTATTGGAACTTCTCTGTTTTTCGATCAAAGTTCTTCACAATTTTTACTGGTTTTCCAAAATCGTTTACAAAATTGCTAATTCCATAAGAATTTTGAATTCTTTAAATCTGGATTTTTCATTCATACACAAAAATAAGAATATAGTCTTGGATTTCAAGTTTATACTTGCAGATCTATTACTATATTTTTCGTTAGACAGTTTGTCGTTAAATTCGAATTAGTAGGAGCAACTATTTTGCTCAAATTTCAATTCTGTATTATACAACTTGTATTATTTGCCGGGGAAATTTAGTAAATTGAATAAAGGCTACAAGGGCTGCCGATTCTGGAGCTCAACGTGGATTAAGGAGATTATACATCTCCCGAACCACGGGCATTATATCTGGTCCCTTTACTGCTTTCTTTAAATTCTGCAAATATATTATATTATTAATTATATACTAACAAATTTACTAACTATATACTCTATACGATCCGACACAACGAATCCTAACAGTACTCGTATCTCTTTTGCCTACATGCATACTAATTTGGGACAAGGAACATGTCCACTCTCCCAAAGATCCTTTTTGCTCTCTATTAGTAGCCTCCTCCTTCGATAGCCATGAGTAGTGGCGATGTATCTTTGGAGACTATCTTGATCCCCTGGGGCAGTGGAGTGAGGTAGAATTTGGCATGAGTCAGGCCAAGATCACTGGTAATATCTAAGATGTACATTCATTGAATAACATACAAACCATCAGAGGAACGGAGCAGCTCCAAACCCAGGTACTAACTTGCAGGGTCAAGGTCCTTGATGATGAACTATTGGTGCAAGAAATCTTTAACCTTGGCTACTTCGGTGAGGGAAGTCTCAATGATAAACACATAATCTACATAGACTAAAAGCACGGTAAAGCAACAAGCATTGTCCATACAAACCTCTTCATCTAAATGGCCATGCAAAAAAGCATTGTTAATATCCATCTGAAACACTGACCATTTTCTCTTCACATCTACAAGTAATAGGCGAATGGTGATAGGTTTAGCCACGGGTGAGAAGCTTTCAGAGTAATCAAAAGCTTCAATTTGGTTGTAGCCTTTGGCTACAAAACGAGCCTTGTGCCTAGAAACAATACTATCCAGATTAAGTGTTGTTTTGTATGCCCATTTGCACCCAATAAGTGTGCTTTCCCGATGGCAGGGGTGTTAAGATCCAAGTGTGATTACTCCGAATGATTATTTGCATGGTAATAGAGACAAGGTTCTGAAGGAACTGTTAATATAGAGAGCAAGCAAGTGGTGGCAAGAGAAAAGGGAGAAGGGAACTCTGTTAGACATGCATTAAGTTCAAATGTGAGAACATAGTGGAGAAGGTAATGAAATGGATGGTGTAGGCAGGTTGTTGGAAGGTACATCATGAATGTAATCTGGAGGCTGAGGAGAAGCAGGAAGAGAGGAATTTACATGGATGGAAGTAGGCATGTTCAAAGGTGGCGGTGATAACAGTTTTTCCAACACCGGTGGTGAACGATGGATGTGGCGGTCCCAAAACCCACATCCACTAAGAAAACAGTGGCGGCAGCGGTGGTGGTGATAAAAAACCACCACCGTTAAAAAAATCATCTATTAATTTATACTCAATGCCTGATTCAGACCCATGATGGTGGTTATCTTCAGCTCTTCGTCATCTACAAATTCGGTGGCGAGCCTAAATTCAAGATCGATATCACCAGCCAAGGCCACGACATACATCCCACTGCCGTGAAAGGGATTTTTTCCATATATTTATCATATTGAATTTATGTTTAATAGTTAATCCTCATAATTAGATAAATTGAATAAATTATAATTAGATAGACTAGGAATTCAATTAGGTTAATTAGTTTCTTACTAATTAATTATGTACTTTTTTGGTATTTCTGGTAAACAAAGAGGTAAATTAAAATTAGATATATTAAAAATTAAATTAGGTCAATTAATTTCGTGTTAATTAATTAGATCAATTTTTTTTTGGTAATTTAGCTAAATATTTTTTGTAAACGACCTCCTAGTTTAGGTAAATTATAATTAGATAGGCTAGGAATAAAATTAGGTCAATTAATATCATAATAATTAATTAGATAATTTTTGGGTAATTTAATTAAATATTTTTGGTAAACGAACTCCTAATTTAGATAAATTATAATTAGATAGACAATGAATTAAATTAGATCAATTAATTTTGTGCTAATTAATTAGGTAATTTTTTGGTAATTTAGTAAAATATTTTTTGTAAACGGACACATAATTTAGTTAAATTATAATTAGATCAAATAGGTAAGTTTCATGTTATACTTTCTTTTCATTTCTGCAGATGAACGTAACAATGACAGATGATCAAATCGATTTGGGGGTCAATTTTCATTTTTTTAAACTAACAGTGATGGAATTTTTTTGCTACTGCTACTACCGTTGTGCAATAGTGGTAGCAGGTAGTGATAGCGATAGCAAAGGTTGCTACCCCTTTCGCTATCATAGCGATAATGATAGTGGGTAGCGCATCCGCTACTGTTATCACCGTTAGACACCCTTAGCTGAATGTAGGTGAAAGAATGGCTGAAGTGGAGCTAGGATAGGGTGATTCAATAGGTGGAATAGGAAGAGGACATGATGAACCCATTGGCAACGGTATCGGAGTGAAATCAGTGTCGAGACAAGATTGTTGGAAAGGAAAAATGTGCTTTTAAAAGACCACATCTCGATAAATAAAAAAATTTCTTTGTGCTCAAATCAAGCACTCGATAGGCTATACTGACGGTGGAATAACCCACAATGAGAAACTATTGAAATCAAGTGTTCACCTGAAAGCTTGAATCTTACCAGATTGAGAAAGGACATAGTTGCAGAGAGAAATTTCCTGTTGATAAACTTTTCCCTCCAAAATCTTTTCTCTATTATGTTCTGCCGTCCATTACACTCATGTTTCTTGTTTTTGTTTTATTCAAATGTGTACATCAATAAAACGTGTATTAATCTACAAGAACGCTTCTTCAAGTATTTGTCATTCTCGTCCATTTGATCATGGTGGATCTTGCCATCGTATATTCTCCACGTGTCCCAATCGTTGTTTCTTCCAACTAAAAGAGTTCTCATTTGACTTCCTGTCTGAAGACACGATTTCTTCATTCATCATATCTGATTTGTTCACGTTCGTTCCTGAGGCATCCATGAACAGAGCTGATTTATGACTCAGCTTCTTCTGCAAATTTTGATCTTGTGATATGTCTGCTGCTATCAAAGAGGGCAAATTTAGATAGTTCAACACGCCCTCCTCAAGATGAGCGTTCTAAAGACTCATCTTGCACAAAATTGAACGAAAATGAGCCTCTGACAAGGCCTTGGTGAAAATATCTGCAAGTTGACATTTCGAAGAGATGTGTTGAGGTGCGATCAAACCAGATTTGTACTGATCGCGCACTACATGGCAATCGATCTCTATGTGTTTCGTGCGCTCATGAAACACTGGATTTGCCATGATGTCAAGTGCCGCTCTGTTGTCACACCAAAAGGTCACTGGAAGATGAGGAGTGATATGAAACTCTTTCAATATGTATATCCACTGAAGTTCCCTGACAGTCGTGGCCATTGCACGGTACTCGGCCTCTGCAGATGAACACGCTATTGTAGCTTGCTTTTTGTCTTTCCATGATACAAGACTGTTACCAAGAAAAATACAGAATCCTGTCAAAGAGTGCTGAGTGGTTCTGCAGCTACCCCAGTCTGCATCACTGTAGGCTGTCAAGGTTGAGGAAGGATCACTGGAATAAAAGAGTCCTAGAGTGGGATTCCCAGAGAGGTAGCAAAGGACATGAGTTGCAGCCTGCTAGTGTGAGTCCATAGGCTGATGCACAAATTGGCTGAGTTGTTGCACCGCATAAGTGAGATCCGGCCTGGTGTAATTAAGATACAATAGCCTGCCAATGAGTCTCCTATATTTTTCAGGGTTGTGGTATGCTGGAGAAGAGTCTTGGTCTGCAGCAGAAAACTTTAAGTCTGCTGGCAGAGGGGTGGCAGCAGCCGAGCAATCCAGATAACCAACATCAGACAGGAGATCTCTAATATGTTTTCTTTGGCTAATGTAGATTCCTGCAGAAGATCGAGCCACTTCCATGCCTAGGAAGTATTTAGCTTCTCTCAAGTCCTTTATTGTGAAAGCAGCATCCAGGAAACGCTTGACATCATTCATCATTGCCATCGAAGTGCCTGTGAGCAAAATGTCGTCCACATATACCAGGAGATATAGCTGCGTCTGTGGTGTCACAAAGGTGAACAGGCACGGGTCATGATATGATTGCTTGAAGCCATACTCAATCAGTTTCGAGGTAAATTAAATATTCCAATGGCATGAAGCCTGTTTTAGTTCATACAAGGACTTCAACAATCTGCACACCTGCCCTTTTTGTGCTCTAGTGTAACCCAAAGGAGGATACATGTAGACTTCCTCATCCAGTTCTCCATGCAAAAAAGCATTGTTGACGTCTAGCTGATGCACAACCCAATGTCTTGAAGCTTCTTGAGCGAATAAGAGGCGCACAGTGACCACTTTAGCCACCGGGCTGAAGATTTCAGTAAAGTCCTCACCTTCCACCTGTGTTGTAGCCTTTAGCAACGAGCCGTGCTTTGTACTTGTCCACTGTGCCATTTGGTTTGCATTTAACTCGATAGATCCAATTGGATCCAATGCCTTTCTTACCCTCTGGCAGGTTAGTGAGTGTCCATGTCTTGTTTGTTTCAAGGGCATCAAGTTCTGTTTTCATTGCTGTCTGCCACTTTTCATTTGTTCTTGCCTGATTGTAGTGTTTAGGCTCAACAATGCAGGAGATATTTGCTGCAAATTCGCAAAAAGCCTCGGTGAAATGGCAGTCACTGTCAGAGAGGCAAAATTCTGATGTATCCGAAGTCTCAGATGCAGTGTGATATACTTGAAAGTCATTCATCCATGTAGGAGGAGTAATCTGCCTGGTGCTTCGTCTGAGGAGTTGTGGAGGATCCAGGGAAGCATTATGTTGTTCATCCAGTACCTCAGCAGCTTTGCTGTTGATACAAGTAGGCACTGGACCTGGGGCTAATTCACATTCACTGGAGAGTTTATCAGGAGCGTGTGTGATGGTATGCTCATCAGAACTATCTAAACAGGGCAGATGCAGGGGAATCTTGTCCGCACAACTTGAATGAAAAGAAAGGAATGATGCTTCATGAAACCGAATATCCCTTGACACAACTATCTTCTTGGTGGCTGGAATAACGACCTTGTATCCCTTTTTCCCTGAAGGGTACCCAACAAACAATCCCTCAAGAGACTTAGGATCCAATTTGTCCCTACTTGGGCAAAGATCCATGAAATAGCACAAGCATCCAAATATTCAAAGTTGTTCCAGATTTTTTTTTTTTTTGTAAAGTACTTCATAAGGAGTCAGCAAATTGAGTACTCTACTCGGCCATCGGTTCACCAGAAACGTAGCTGTAAGGACTGCCTCCCCCCCAAAACATTTTTTGGCAGTTCAGCCTTGATGAGCAGCCCCATGGCAACTTGCAGCAGGGTCCTGTGTTTCCTTTCCACCAATCCGTTTTGCCGGGGGGTGTATGCACAACTACGTTGATGTATTATACCATGGTCTGATAAGAAGGTAAGACACCTATTATTGAGAAATTCAGATCCATTGTCTATTCTTATCACTTTAATCATCAGATCATGCTGAGTTTTAATCATCTTCACAAATATTTCTATCAAGGTGGAAACTTGATCCTTGAATTTGAACAAATAAACCCACGTGTACCTGCTATGGTCATCCACAACAGTTAAGAAATACTGGCATCCGCTCAATGATGGTAGTTTATAGGGACCCCACACATCCATGTGTATTAGATCAAAACAGTTCAAAGATCGATTCATACTGTCACCAAAAGGCAATCTGCTTAGCTTAGAATATGAACAAATTCTGTAGGAGTCTATATTATGTCTCCCTATTACAGATCCTTCTGAGTCCATCAAGCGTTTCATAACATCTACAGAAGGGTGACCTAAGCGGTTGTGTAATACATCTGTTGTGACAGCTGAACAAACTGAAACAGAATTGGTTTTGTCAAAAAGTGGCTTGCACAGTTTTCTTGGTATGAGCATGAGACTCCATTCACCGTCCTGAATTGCTGTTGGAGTGAAAGATTCAGGGCTAAGAACATACAACTGCTTCTCCACTCTGCCAACAGCCACCACTCTATGAGATTTAAGGTCCTGCAGGATATACTTGTCAGGTAGAAAATGTAGCCACAAGTCAGCATTCTGGGACAATTTTGGAACAGACAACAGGTTGTATTTAAAACTAGGCAAATATAGGCAAGATTTCAACGTTATGTGTCAGATAAAACCACATCACCACCAAAAGAAACTGGTCTGATGCTGCCGTATGGTAACCAAACTGGCGATATCCTCTCAAAGTGGACTACATTAGATAAAATAGCAAGATCCGTGCACATATGATTGGTTGCACCGGTGTCAATGATCCACACCAGCCTCGACATATCCTTATCTGTAACAGCACTTAAATAAGAGAAGGATTTAATACCTGCAAAATCATCAAAATGAGCCATGTTCGCATGCTGTTCTTATCAGTATCAGTCACCCATTTTCCCTTTGCAAGTCTGTGAATCTCTTTCTGCATCTCTCCCATTTCCTTGTACAGACTCTGCATACTTTCCCCACGGAAGTCTAGAGGTGTGAAAGATTGATTGATGTCTGCAACCAAATCCACACAGTTAGCAGAGTATCCTTGTGTCTTCTTTCTTTTTAGGTCAGAACTCTTATCAAGATACCCATTGAGCTTGTAACATTCTTCTATGGTATGTCCTGTTTTAGTACAATGAGTACACTTATTCTTTTCTCCACACCCACTGGGATAGCCTTTGAGTTTGAAACACTCATCTATTGCACGTCCAAATTTTGTGCAGTGGTTGCATGTCAGCTACTTCCGATCCTGCTTAATTTTGTCTCTGCTATCTCTTCTCCAGTCAGTACATTTGGCAAGCATGGCAGTATTGATTCCATCATGATTCGCTGCTATGTTCGTGCTCACTTGGTGCTATTTTTCAGCACTTACAATAACGTTGTAAACCATGTCAATGTCAGGAAGTGGATCAATGCAAAGAATATGTCCTCTATTAGATTCATAAACGTCATTCAGCCCCATTAAAAATTCCATAACCCTGTCTTCATTTTCGCGCTTCATCAGAAGTAGACCTACATCTCCGTCCACATGAGGAGTGGGTCTCAATTGTTCATACTGGTCCCATATGGTTTTCATCTTTCCAAAGAAATCACACACGCTAGATGACTCTTGCTCATAAGTGACATACTGCGTTTTAACTCAAATAGATGTGGCAGATTGGTAGTTCCAAATCTCTTTTCTATACTCAGACACATCTTTCTTGCATCATTGACAAAGGCGTAGGACTTCATTACCACTCGTTCCATAGATCCGCGTAGCCAGGAACACACAAGGGTGTTTGCCCTCTTCCACTTCAAAGACATTTCAAAATCATCACTAGGCTTCATCAGTGAGCCGTCCACAAAGCCAACCTTCAGTTTAGCTCTGCCCCAGAAATATTTAGGAAGGACACCATAAAACAATAGCACCTAATCTAGGTGTTTTCACAAGATTTGATTTATGATGTATAATGTGGAAACATGATCAAAACAGTGGTCGACACAAACAGAGACAAGCAACCTGTGGTTAGCCTTGCATTGAAGTTTTAGATTGCAAGGAGTTCACCTTCAGCCACGATGGACAAGGGTTTTAGCTAATTGGTCTGGGACATGGTAGTAGTAGTCGTTATAGTTTGTACTTGTAAATATTTTGTATATATAAAATTTGGCATTTAAAAAAAAAATAGATGCCGATGTTTGCATTCAATCACATCGTTTTATTGAGGTGTATGGAGGCAAGATTTGTAATGGATTAATGAACTCAGGATTTGTTAAGAATTGATATCCAATCTTAATTTCTTCATTTAATGTCACTTGATACAAATATATACAAGAGAGAGAATTGTATGTTAGGTGAGATGTGATGTTGTTCTTTCACCTGTTATCTAACACACACCTAACACTATTTAATACATTATTAAATCAATTAATACTTAACACTCCTCGTCAAGTTTGGTCGTCGGGTCTCCGATACCTAACTTGCATAATGTATGGTCAAACATCTTTATTGATACTACTTTGGTCAAAATGTCTGTCAGGTTGTCGTCAGATCGCACAAATGGAAGACTCAAAATGTTGTCTTCTAATTTTTCTTTGATGAAGTGTAGATTCACTTCGATATATTTTGTTCTATCATGTTAAACTGGATTCCCTTATATGTTTATTGCTGCTTCACTGTCACACCAAATAGGTGTTGGGTCCTTGATTGGAAACCCAAGCTCTGAAACAACCTTTCTTAGCCAAAGTGCCTTGGCCAGTTCTCTAGCTATGCTTCTTAATTCAGCTTCAACACTAGATAGTGCCACCACTTTCTGTTTTTTTACTTCTCCATGTCACAAGATTACCGCCAATCATGATAAAATATCTGGCGGTTGATCTTCAATCTATATGACTTCCATCCCAGACTGCATCAGTATATCCTTCAATATTCAGATGCCCTGACTTTTTATACACAATTCCATGTCCTACTATTCCTTTTAGATAGCGGACTATTCTCTGAGCTGCTTCCATGTGGTTTATTTGTGGTCGATGCATAAACTGATTAATTACTCCCACAATATAGTCTATGTTTGGCCTAGTATGAGAGAGAGATATTAATTTGCCAACTAATCTCTGGTATTTTTCCTGATTTGCAAGACTTGTCTTGTTATCGAGCTAAAGTTTGTGATTCATTATCATAGGGGTCTCAGCAGGCTTACAATCCAACATCCCTGTCTCTTCCAAGAGGTCAAGTATTTACTTATTATGTGAGATAAATATTACCTGGGTTGATATGAGTACTTCAATCCCAAGAAAATGTTTTAGTTGTCCAAGATTCTTCATTTCAAATTCTCGGAACAAGTTTTCTCTAAGCTGTTGAATCTCATCAGTGTCAGTTCCTATAATAATCATGTCACCAACATAAATGATGAGGCATGTAATTAGTAGTTTACCATGGCGTTTTAGAAACAGAGTGTGATCTGCATTACTCTGCATATATCCATATGTTTTCATGTCTACTAAACATCTACCAAACCAGGCTCGAGGTGACTGTTTAAGACCATATACGGCTTTCTTCAAGAAACAAGCTTCACCATTTTTAAACTCAAAGGAATACCCTAGAGGTGGCTCCATGTATACTTCTTTATTTAGATCTCCATATAGGAAGACATTTTTTTACATCAAATTGATGTAGGGGCCACTCTGATAGTGTCGATTTTTGCCACTGGTGAAAAAGTCTCAAGAGTAATCAAGGCCATATGTCTGAGTGAATCCTTTAGCCACTAATCTGGCTTTGTATTTTTCAATTGTTCCATCAGCATTGTGCTTTACAGCATATACCCAGCGACATCCTAGTAGCCTTGGCCCGGATGGTGGTGTACAATTTTTTCATGTTTTAGTTTTCAGTAAGGCTTTCATTTCTTCTTGCATAGACTGTCTCCATTCTGGTTTATCTAGAGCCTCAGTTATGGTTCGTGGTACCTGCACAGTATATACAAATGCCAAAAAACCAAAGGCTTAGTTAGTAAGTCTCCCCCTGGCTAGGTTAGCCATAGCATGTTTGGACGATTTTGGAATATGATCTGGCTCATATCGTCGAGCTGGAATGCCCCAATTTCTCCTTGAAGGAAGAACATATGATTCAGGCTCCACTGTATGCTGTTCAATACTGGGATCAAGAGTAATGATTGCAATATCAAATTCAAGAGTACAATGACGTACCTCAGAAGCTCCAGACGAAGGGGATTGGGCATGGAGATATTGGCTGGAGGAGGCTCAGCCATGGGAGCAACTTGTAGCTCCGTGGTAGGTTACTCGGTGGTGTCTGCGGCAAGCTCTGGGTCAGCAGACAATATCCTTGGACGTAGCAACCAACTGAGGGGATCACCTAGATTATCACCTAGATTCTCCCCCTGACCACGAGGTTGGGAAGGATAGTAGAACTCATGTTCAAGGAAGTTACAATCAAGAGTAGTATACAATTGACGAGTCTAAGGATAATAGCATCGATATCCTTTCCGATGAAGCCCATACCCTACAAAAACACATTTCACGACACAGGAATCAAGTTTAGTCCGTTCAGACCATGGTATGTGAACAAAGACAGAGCATCCAAAAACCCGTGGAGGTAATGTGAGGGATGTATATGTGGGATTTGAGAAGACAAAGTTGATATAGGGGTTTGCATGTGGAGGGCTCGGGAAGGCAGTCGATTGAGAAGATATACTCCAGAGGCAGCAGCTTCAGGCTATAAGTATTGTGGGACCTTGGACTCAATCATGAGAGCTCGGGTGACCTCTAAGAGAATACGATTCTTCCGTTCGGCAACACCATTTTGTTGTGAACTATTGGGGCAGGTAAGTTGGTGAACAAGCCCATGAGCAAGAAAGAAAATTTTCATCTCAGTATTTACAAATCCCCCCTATCTGAACGAAGAATTTGAATTTGTTTTTAAAACTGAGTGGATATCGTTTGATAGAAATTTGAAAAAATAGTCAGAACTTTCGACTTTGATTTTAAGAAATAAATACAGGTCATGCGCGAGAAATCATCAATAATCAAAATAAAATATCGATATGAACTATGACTGGAATGAGGTGCAAGCCCCCACAGATCTGAATGAATAATATGAAATGCAAGTGCTGCACGAGTATACATATCTTAAAGTTTCACAATAATACATACTGGAAAATGAATGTCTATGACTCTTAGCTAAGATACAAGTTTCACAAGAGAAAGAACTAGTATGTTTAGTAAGAGAAGGAAAAAAGACTTTAAGATAACTGAAAGAAGGGTGACCCAGCCGTTGGTGCCATATCTGAAGACGCGTGTCTGCCGTCCCGCGAGCAAGCCCAACTGTCCCTTGATGAGCTACCTCATCCACGTAGTACAAATTGCCCCTTTCAGTACCCCGCCCAATAATTGTCCCCGTCCGAAGGTCCTGTAATAGAAATAAGGTAGGAAATATAAGAGCCATGCAGTCAAGTTCCTTGGCCAGATGACTGACAGAGAGTAAATTGCATGATAATGACGGAACATGAAGACAATTGACTAATTTAAGAGTTGGAGAAATCTCAATCGATCCAGCGCCCTGAACACTGGAAATTCCCCCATTAGCCGTCTGTAACTGTATTTTCTTTGCAGAGAAGCAATTACGAATATAATTGGCGTCATAAGTCATTGTGTCAGTGGCACCACAGTCAAGAAGCCAATGAGGATTTTCCCCCCAAAGGATCCAGAGATTGTGCACACAACTGAACAGTCTGGAGGATCTAGGGGGTCAGGATCAGGTAAATCAAAACATCCAGACCAAAAGAATCGCGGATTATCAATTTTGGGGTCATTTTGCAAATTTTCCAAAATTTGGAGCATTTTTTTGCAGTTTTTGAAACTGCTGGGGTCAATCTGTAAATGCCCAACAGTTTTGGGTAGTCGCTGCAAATTTCCAGAATGTTTGGGCAGTCTCTGCAATTGTACAGAACTTTTGGGGTCAAAGTGAAGACCCACAAAAACCTCTAGGTGCCGCTGCAGTTTTCCAAAAGTACTAGGGCAGCGCTGCAATTTTGCAGAATCTCCCGGGTTTCTCTGCAATTTGACAGACTTTGCAGGCTGCTACTAGAAATACCGAAAACTTGAGGGACCGGATTGCACGCGCGGAAAATTGATGGCGATGGCAGTTCTGTAATTTTTGCAATTTCAGGGGCGAATTCATCCTTTTTCGCGGCAGAGACAAGGGCAAAACATACTTTGAAAAAATCTGCATCAACATTTAATATACCTGCAACATGTTTGTCACCCGAGTTGAATAAATCAGATGAGAAATCAGATTTTGAGAAAACTTTTCCTCCAATTGCATCAACACTTCGTATCTCTTGACCATGCGAGAATCCGCCAAATCCTATTTCAACGCTATTCACCTGCCCTTCACTATCTGCTGCTGTTTCCCCGGGATGGCCAACGATGGCAACGGAAACACCTGGTTTTGGTAATTTGTGAAGCACATACCACCAATCACGATATCCATTTTTTTTAAAACACTTTTCGGTGGTATGGCCTGTTTTCTGGCAATCGGAAGACCAAAGCTTTGATTTATCGATAGGTCCGACATGGGTTGATGATTTTCCAAATTTCAAAGTGCCTGACCGCCCACGACCACTGAGTCCACTATCTACAC
>JAOWBN010221388.1:0-13192 GCA_028565015.1 Pinguicula moranensis | reverse complement strand
AATAAAATTAATTAAATTAATTAATATAAGATTTTAAATTAATTAATATAAGAATTTAAATTAATTAAATTAATTATTATTATATATAAAATAATAATTTAAATTAATTATTATACTCATTTAAATAAATTTAATTAATTAATATAATAGTTTAAATTAATATACTCATTTAAATAAATTAAATTAATTAATATAAGAATTTAAATTAATTAAATTAATTAATATAATAATTCAAATAAATTAAATTAATTATTATATTTGTTTAAATTAATTAATATATAATATAATAAATTAAATTAATTATTATACTCATTTAAATAAATTAAACTAATAATTCCATGTCCTACAGACAACAATGTGGAAATAGTCATGATTTATTGAGTTAAAGGTCATTTACCCCTTGTAGTATCTCTATTGATTAACTTAGTCCCTTGTGCTTTCAAAAGAGTTACATTTGCCCCCTATACTTTCAAAATAACTACTTTACCCCCTTGTACTTTTAAAAAAAACTACTTTACCCCCTTGTACTTTTGAAAAAGGGTAAGGGTAAAATTGACTTTTCTATATAATAAAAATATCCAGTTGCAGTTCCGCGCGTGAACAACACTCGGGGGCAGTGAGTTTTTTTCGGAAAGTACAGGGATAAAGTAGCTATTTTGAAAGTATAGAGAGTAAGTTAACTAATAGGTATAGTACAATAAGGTAAATGGCTTTTAACTCGCACACCCCTAATGTATCGAATCTGAGACATGTCAATTATTACGTATAGTGTTCCACCACTTAAGATATCAATATTGGGCATATATTACTAATTGAGGAATTAAACATGCATCAATATCCCAATTGGTGAACTCTAACGGTTTGATTTAGTGGTGGATGACTTTGACTCAGAGGTTCATAAGATCATGAGGTTTATGGTTCTATTCTCATTGCAAGCAAACAATTATTTAGGATCACGATCGCGGTTTTTATTCAATCCATGTGGATCCTTTTTGTATGGATCTCATGAATTAGTCGGGTCCCGAGTGATTACAGATACTATTTCCAAAAAAAAAAACACCCCAATTAATGATATCCCTTAATCCTCATAAATGTTACAAAACTACTGGGATTAATTAAACACTGTGACTTATCAAAAAAAAATTAAACACTGTGAGTCATCCCGCACACTGCACAGCCTCTCTCGAGTCATGTCCCTTTCATTTGCAGGCTCCTATTGTTCTTCTTCCCTCCAAACAAACTTCAATAATTCAATTGAACTTTGGTCACAAATTCATGTTCTTTTGTGAATCATCTAGAACTTTATCTACAGACCAAAGACAACAATACAATTTTTTTGCCCAAAACCAAAATAAGGACAACTTATTATGAATTAAAGTGAATGTATAAGAAAGTTAGTTAACTTGAAAGTTAGATTAAAAGTTAGCTATATTCCATCTATATATATAATATGGATGAGAATGAAAAGGGTAGACGTGAGAAATAGAAATAGAGAATATAAAAAGAAAGAGTAGGAAGAGAGAAAAGAAAAAAGGAAGAGAAAGAAAAGAGAAAATTGGTGAGAATTTTTTGAAAAATTTGAAAAATTTGAGATTTTTGTTTTACTCAATTTAATCTATATTTGTATCTGTTTACACAAATATTCACAACACTACTAAAATAATAATAATAATAATAATGACAACTAAACTTGCTGTAGAACAGTTGAGTAGTGGTACTTTTACATTAAAGTTTGTTGGACTGAAGAAACATCGGTCTGATTGGATTGACGAATTAATGGATGATTGAAGGGCTTTAATGCAAATAAAAAGTTGCACTGCGCGTGTGAAAAAGTAGGGGCCCTAGCCTATGCTCTATGGCTATGTTATGGATTTATTTATCTTTGATAGAGTTTGAATTGAGAGGGAATCTACAGTGGCCACTAACTTCACATGCTACTCGTCCCTTAATTTATCATCACTTTATGAAACTTTCTCTATGCAACATTAGTTTTTGATAAAAAAAAAAAATTTGATAACCATGGCGTTCAGAGTTATGTCGGTGTCGATTAATCTATGAGATTCATGTTCAACGATCTCCATGTATGAACCAGTTAAATTGCGGACTTAGAGTTTTTCAAAAGGGTCCTAAATTATGACTCAAACAAATTATTTGCACACAATAAAAATTAAGTCTTTGCGAATCCAAGTCATTCATCACTTTGTCTCCATGGAATATCAAGAAAATCATAAACTTGGATACAATAATACAACACAACGTACTAAATATATTTCTAACTAAGTTGGGGTCTTGGGGTCAGATGTACGCGATCTTACTCATGTAATTATACAAAGAAGTCATTTTCGTAGCGACACAATATGCATTGTGTCATTTGATATATTGAGCTCCAACAAC
The DNA here is from genome assembly GCA_028565015.1 of Pinguicula moranensis. Lineage (NCBI taxonomy): Eukaryota > Viridiplantae > Streptophyta > Magnoliopsida > Lamiales > Lentibulariaceae > Pinguicula > Pinguicula moranensis. Next base: position 10,798 of record JAOWBN010221388.1, on the reverse strand, counting down.
TTCACTAAATAGAAGCACTGAAATTTAATAGAGTCATGTTGCTCTAGTCCGTTATTAGCAAAGCTAAAAGAATTATCAATTATGACTTTTCCAACTCTATTTGAACAAAAAATCAGAAACTTCAGAAATGATATAGCGCACAAATTCCTGTGCGCATGAACGCACGAATTCGTGCGCAATACCATTTTTGCTCCTTTGTTGGGTTTTGTGTCCTATTTAACACAGAGATAAAAATGGTATTGTGCACGAATTCGTGCGCACAGAAATTTGTGCGCACAGAAATTTTCGCAGAAACTTGGATGGACAAAAAATCAGAAACTTGGATATCTTTACTCTATAACCAATTAACCAGCCAAGGCAGGCAACCATTTATTTACTCATTAAAACCTTTCTAGAACACGCCTCCATAATTCAGCACTTGACAGTACAATTTTCCACTCCAGGATGACTTTCAGCATTAAATAGGGTACCTGAACCAGCTTTCATAGCAAGAAATTAGTTAAGAAATCAGAAGTGGTCAATTAAAAATAATGGTAACAGTGATTTGTAGTATAATAACTCCCTCCTTTTTATAGAGGGTGTTTTGGTGGAGCAATTGAATTTTACAGAAAAATAAATTAATTAGTTTAACTAATAAGAGTGAAAAGTACAACAAATCTCACTTGTATAGAAGAGTAATACAACTTTATCCAGTATATTTTTAATTAAATTAGAGTTTGGGGGGTCTGATGTACGCAGCCTTACCCTTATAATTATACAAAGAGGCCGTTTCCATTTTGCGACCTAGGCGGGTATCGATCCCTAGACCTCAGAGTTGTGAGGTTTAGTTGCTCACCACTTGAGCCACCAGGACTTGATAGGTGAAGAATCAAACGTTTCACATTTGATTAACTTAGAATCTCATTTCAAAATTACAGAAGCGACTGTCCAGACTATTTATTAGTCTTATCCTTCATGCTACGCAAGTATAAGGCGATTTTTCGTGTGATAAGGCCAATCATAAAACTTTATGACATTTATTGTGCCTTATTAATTAATTGCATACACAAAAGTATTGCTCAAATGAAAGAAAAAACATAAATTCCATTTCATAATCAATTGTTACATAAATCATGTCCTTATAATTTATAAGATGCGATCAAACCCCACGTAACCCTATACTCATGACATGAACTCTAAATACATATCTATGAATGAGTTTGGTTATCGGATCGGCAATCATTTTGTTAGTAGAAATATATTTGATGCTGATATCTGCTTTGTTGACAGTGTCTCGAACAAAGTGATAACTACTTTGGATGTGCTTTATCTTTTTATGGAACTTTGGATCCTTAGCAAATTGAATTGTAACCGTGTTGTCGCAACTTAGCACTACAGGTTCATTGGGCCTCAGTGTTAAATCGAGATAATATAGAAAGCTTCTTAGTTAGAGTGCCTCTTGCACTGCTACGCTGCATGTGACATATTCCGATTCCATAGTTGACAAAGCAATGCAGTTTTGCTTCTTACTGCGCCAAGATATAGTTCCTCCACTAAGGATGAAAGCATATCCTGAGGTTGACTTGGACTTGTTCAAATCGTCTCTTGCATTAGCATCTGTGTATCCTCTCAGCCGTAGGCCTCCCTATTAATAGCATAGAACTAGATCAGTCATTCCACAGAGGTAACGAAAGAACCTCTTGACTGCTTGCCAATGAGCAGGCACTGGTTGTTTTGGTAACGACTCACCAACCCAATCACGAAGCAAATGTTTAGCTGTGTACATAACATGACGTACAACTGACTCCCTATGGCACTGGCATAGGGAACATTGCTCATATCTTCCTTTTCTTTATCTGTCTTTGGCCATTGATTGAGGCTTAGTACCAAACTCTTATCAATAGGGATGTCAACGGGATAAGAGTAGTGTATCCTGAATCGCTCTAAGATTTTGTTTATGTATGCTTGTTGGTACAAATCCAGCATTCTCTTAGAACGATTTCTATAGATCTCTATGCCTAGGACAAACTTGGCTTCACCCATATCCTTCATCTCGAAGACGGAAGATAGCCACTTTTTAGTGGCGTTGATCATTTTCATGTTGTTTCCAGTCAACGGTATATCATTAACATATAAGGAGAGAAACATGATTTCTTCCTTTGTTTTTAGGACATACACGCAAGGGTCTTCATCTATTATGGTGAAGCCATACGAAGTAATGACTTCATGAAATTTGAAGTACTGCAATCTGGAAGCCTGTTTAAGACCAAATATGGATATTTTAAGATGACATACCTTGTCATCTTGTTCTGCTGAGACAAATCTAACAGGTTATCCATATAGATCTTCTCTTAAAGTTTTCAATTAAGAAAGACAATCTTTACGTCCATTTGGAATAGTTCGAGATCTAAATGGGCAATCAGGGCCAGAAGTAGGTAAATAGAGGCAATTGTCACCACAGGACAAAATGTCTCTTCATAGTTTATACCCTCGATTTGGGTAAAACCTTTCGCCACAAGTTGGGCTTTGAACTTGGTTGATCCGTACACACCACATTTAACCTTGAATACCCACTTGCATCCAATTGGTTTTCGACGATGTGATAGATCAATAAGTTCCCAAACCTAGTTTGTTTCATTGAGTCCATTTCATCCCTCATGGTATTTAGCCATTTTTCTCTATCGGGTGAGTCCATATTCTCATTATAAGAGGTAGGCTCTTCTATTTCCAAAGGAGCACAAAAAATACATTTTTTCTCGATATGAAAATATCGTCAAAGAATTCTTCCACGTTCACTTCTCCGGGTAATAGGATCTTCTACTTGACTGGTTGAGGGTTTGCTCCCACCAGCCCATTGGCTCATGGGCCTAATAGTGTGTGAAGGGCCGCTCCCACTAACCTCTAGTTCGTAGGGCTTGTAGTCACATAATCATGACCTAGATTTGAGAATTAATCTCGTTTATAGGCATGAAAGGTTGAGGACTTACTCCCTTTCAAGTTGATCTTGATTTTGAGAACCGATCTCGTTGGGCATGAAATTTAGAGGACTTATCCCCCTTTTATGCTGACCCTCATTTAGCAAGTTCTCACATTGAATAGGTGGGATTACACTGTTTTGGGTGGACCGGTGAAACATATTGTCCCCTGCACCAAGAGATAGTGGTGGTTCATGTTGTAACTCATACGACTGACCATCTTGTTTAATTTCGCCGATAGTTGAGAACTGATCCTCAAGGAATTTGACTGCAACTGTCAATTTCAGTCATGCCCCAATTCGGGGTTTTATCGAACATTACATATCCTTTTGAATGTTTGGGGTATCGAATAAACACCCTTTTGGTTGCTATTGGACCAAGTTTGCCGTATTGATAGGTTTGAATGTGCACATAGCCCGCCGAACCCCATGGTCGCATATGATCCAAGATTGACTTCTTTCCATTTCATAACTCATATGGAGTGGTGGGCACACTCTTGCTTAATACTTTATTCAGGATGTATGTTGTCGTGAGCAACACATCTCCCCAAAAGTTACTAGATATGTTGGCTTGCACCATCATAGACCTAACCATATCAAGCAAAGTTCGATTCATACGTTCCGCAACGCCATTTTGTTGCGGGGTATAAGGAAAGGTAAGTTGTCTTACTATGCCCTTTACACCACAATACACTTTGAACATATTAGAAAAGTATTCGCGACTACGGTTGGTCCGAAAATCTTAACTTTTCAGTCCAAGTGGATTTCTACTTCAGCTACGTAGCATTTGAACACATCAAGCGCTTCGTGGTGATGAGACAATAGGTATACGCATCCAAAACTCGAGTAGTCATCTATGAAGGTGATGGAATAAAAAGCTACAGGGTGTGCGTCCATGCTCATGTTGGTCCGCAAATGTCGGAATGAATTAAATCCAAAGGATTTGAGGTTCGAGAAGCCTTACCGAAAGGCTTCTTGCTAGCCTTACCCACTAGGCAAGGTTTACACAGGCAACTTAACCTTAGTGAATGGGTTTAAAAGACCACACTTAGCGAGTCTGTTTAACCTATGTTGGCCAATATGGCCAAATTTAGCATGCTATTTGACAGATTCAGAAGAGTTGGTATTGGAAGCTAAAGCAATGGATGAATTAACATAATTGTTATAAATATCATCCAAATTAAGGATGCAAAAACCATATTTATATGAATCGTGACCAAACATATCGTCACCATACTCAATTTTCAATCCACTAAGGCAGAAATTAAATGAAAAACCCAAATATAGCAGAGAAACGTCTAAAGCCAAACAACAGCAAACTCCTGGAACATAGATTATATAATGTAATAGCAATGTATTCTCGCTACTAAACTGGAGCTTATAGGTACCAATAACAATGACATCCTCTTCAGTGTCGTTTTCCATTGTTACGCTTCGTGTATCGACGTCATAGCGATGAAACTCGATAAATCGAGCACAGTCATTTTGCTGGCTCATTCCAGAATCCACAATCCATTTAGGAAATGAATTAGCAACTAATGCATGAGTGCAAACGCATAACTTTGGTTTATTGGGAGTAAAATATACCCTTTTCGGCTCATTGCAAAATATTTCCTACATGTGCGTTATAGCACATTTCATAGACACGAGCTGGGTACTATACAAGAGAGTTCTTGGATTCCGAAAGATTATCAGCCACACTGGTTTAGCACTTTCAATGGTGATGGAATAAGTGCTGAATGATTGGAAGTCGAATAAGGTTAACTAACTTAACTTGCCTTTCTTATGGTTTTTATTTTATTTTATTATGTTATATGTTTCTTTCTTAGATGGTGAATGAGTTTAGTGATCCCATGTAAGTTTTGACGATCACTGTCGACAATGCAACAACAAACGACAAATATTTGGAGACATTGAAGAATAACATGCAAGTTGACTTTGAGGCTGATTTTGATGATGATGATCTGGAAAAAGACATTGCTGCGGATAAGGAGTTGTTGGACAAACTGAGAGGTAGGCAGCTCCAGGAGTTTGGTTCTATTGAAGGTGGAGTTTTGTTGGGCCATACAAATTTGCACATGAGGTGCTTAGCACACATAATGAACTTGATTGTTTAGGATGGGCTGAAGGAGCTAGATACTTCAGTAACCATGATGAGAGTGATGGTTAAATACGTGAAATCTTCCCATCAACGAGAAGAAAATTTCATAAAGTACATTAGAGAGACCTCAGGTAGTGGTTTCTGCAGATGGACCTATGTACTAGGTGGAATTCCACATACCTCATGCTTCAGTCCGTACACAAACATCAGGCTGCCTTTCAGAGGATGTTGGTGTACGATGATGGCTTACTAGGGATTTTGAATGAGCGGGGAAAGGATGGACACAGGGTTGGGCCTGGTCAACCAACACCCCAAGATTGGGATTGCATAAAGATATTTGTGAGTTACTTCCAAGTGTTTTATCAAGCAACACTGACTTTCTCTCCATCAAATTCCTGCACTGTAAAACTCTTCTTCGGGGAGTTGTACGATTTGAAAAAGCAATTGAATACTTTTATGGAAAGCAGAGACATATTCTTTAAAAAGATGATGACGAGGATGCACAAAAAATATGTCAAATATTGGGAAGAGCTTTCTGATGAGGATGAGTTGACGCTGCATATGAATTGGTAATAATGTTAATGTCTTACTTTACTTTATTAATTATATACAGTATTGATTACACATATGTTATTTCCTTATTGTTTCATGTATTGAATATGAATAGATTTCTATTTGTGGCAACCATCCATGACCCAAAGTGTAAACTCAAATGGTTCGAGTATTGGTTGCCAAGGATTGTCGGGGTCGACGAAAGCGTCAAAGTTGTTGAGTTAGCTAAGAAAACAATAGAAGATCTATACTCCTAATACGAGTAACAATTCGATTTTTTAATTTGTTCTAGCCAAAAGAATTGGCACAAATTAAACTGTTTACGTATAACAATTCAATTTTTTTAACACATAGTTAAAAGAAAATTTTGAATCTATCAAAAGAATCTGAAATTGGTCTGATTGGATTTTTAACTGATTCGGTAAGCACCTAGGTAGCTGGTGGAGACACTAATTCCCAAATCATAGACCAACTTCCTAGACAGTGCTGCCATTTCTCGTGAAGAGCCCAGATTTCTGGTGGAGTCACAATGATCCCACTAAAAACAAGTTCTAGACAACCTCTCACAAACACGATTAATGCGATTTTTTTAGATATTCGAATTTTATGGTAATATTATTTTGATTACCATAAAATAAATTATTGACACATAATTAATAATTATTTATTATTTATTATTTATTTATTTGTTTAGAAACTAATTCTAAAAAAACACAACGCATATGCATACTTATTTTTATAATGCATAATCAATAATACATGCTCAAAATTAAAGAACATATCTTTAAATTAAATCCTAATCATGTATGTTAAGAATTTAACTGCACTTAGAAAATAAAAAATTCTTAATCATGCATACTATAATTTAAATTCAATTTAACACATAAATTGAAAATTGGGCTTTTCAAAAATTACTTTAACAAAAATTAAAAACACAATTGGCCCAAAGGTTTTCAAATGGAATTGTCCCGGATAAAAAAAATCGATTGGCCCAATTCGAAATATAAAAGGCTAAAGGGTTTTCAGTAGACGAAGATATTCTTCGTTGCTGAAACCCTACGGACTCTGTCCGTTACCTCTTACAATCGCGCAAGATTTGTGCTATCCGTGTTGATTGCTCTCATTTTTTCGCTAGAAACGCTAGATTGCGTGTTCTCTTTGATTTCTTCGCCAACCATCCGATTTCGCACGATTTGTTTTGCCCCCATGTTTAGTTGCTCTGTTTTGCCCGATTTCTTCATTGTTTGCTGTCGTTGTTTCTATTTCGTTGTTGTCTATACCCAAATGATGAGGTAAATAGCCGCATTCATCATTTTTTGTCATTTCTTCACTGGAAACGCAGTAGGTTTCACATGACCGCGGCATTTTCCGTGCATCTGTGCTTCCTTCTCGCAGCACATGACGAACACGCGTCGCCAAGAAGCGCAGAATACGGTGACTACCATGCAGGTCCGTAAATATGGGCGAAGAAAAATATTCGGATGGTAATTACATGACGTTACGTGCGGTAGTTGGTGGCGCATGACACACGCGCTCCACCCCGCCAAAAAATCTGATGGGTTATCGGTTAAACGATGACAACATCAGGCATCTGCGTGACAAACACGCGCCGCTATTCTGAATCGACGGTTTTGGTGCGACGCGTGACACACACACACATGCTGCCATGAATGGTCGACGGGGCAAAACAATAGCGATATTCGTTTACAAAAATTGAATCTGGACAAATTGGACCGGAAATAAAACACGAGAAGAACAGTTATTAACGGAATTAATCGTAAAAAGAAACAAAAATCAGATCCTGAATAGGCTTTGATACCATTGTAGATCTAGATTAGATTTTCATTAGACATATCTAAAACGAAGAAAATGAATATGAACAAATCATATCTTATATATGCGGAAGTTAGTTTGAGAACCATAATCTTTCGGATTGATTGAATCACGTTCTTGAAGAGAGGCTACTTGATACGATCTTCAATAGAAATTCAGATCTTGTTACCAGCTTATGTAGAGTATTCTAATTCACATGAAGATTTAGATTCGAGGACGAATCCTTCCCAGGAGGGAGGGGATGATGTGATTGTTGGGGTCCGAGATGAATTTGGATTCTTGCATGGTTTAAAGTAATTGGACCCTGCAATGTGATTTATAGTAAAACGCAGTTTGGTGGTTTCTTCCAATCAGAGGTCCAAGCATATTCGGATCGGTCTGAAAATTTAACTTGAGTTCAAAGACTAATTGGGAGTCTTCATGTTCAAAGTATATTGGATTTGAACGGTCAGATCGTGAGATATGGATTTTGTAACAGACTTCTCTTGTTCAGTCACGATCTGCTATTTACAGCACTGCGCAGCCTTGGTGTTATTGGATATCTTATATATCCGATCGAACTGAAATTTTATCACGTGACAGAGGACTTCTCAATACATATGAAGACAAAAAGAGATCAAATTCTAACGGTCCGATGATGAGTTATTATGTTCGGAATATACTGTTCTCTAATTGAAAGTTACACGTGATTTATGGAGACCAGATTAGCATATGATATGTTGCACGTTTGGGAGGTCACGACCCTTGCTAGAAGCATATGAAAAGAGCTGAGCTTATCGAAAATGGTTGACAATGTTTTTCCAAAAAATTATTAATTATTTACATATCCCAAATTCTCTGATAAATATTAAAAAAAAAACACAAACTATCTAAATCCAAGTCTTATAATTTGTTTTCGAGTATGGAATCTCCACGTATCCCTTATCTTCCCATCCCATTCCATCGCTGTTTTCCGGCCCGGCCCAATAATTCTCGTCCACAAACAGGCCCTCAAATTTCCAAAATTTATTACTACAGTGGTCCCCACACTGATGACCCAGAGCTAACTGTATCCCTCTTTCGCTTTCTTCCATTACCATCTCCCTCACACACACAAACACATACTTCAGACACTGGAGAAGCGCAGAGCCGCAGACCATTACTTTCCGTTTCCCTCCCCCACGGAGCTTTCTTTCTCTCTCTCTCTCTCTCACACACACACGCACACACACAACACGCTCTACTTTCTTCCTCCCCTTTTTCCACCGCCTAAAAATCTACATTCTACTTTTACAGTCACTGGAGGGAAAGGGTTTACCTTTACCCCAACGGCGCTTATAAATTCAAGCGCCGCCGTCGTCTGGGCAGTTTCGACGATTTTCTTGAAAGGTCTCCCGGTGTTTAATCGTCGGAAGAAGGTGCTTTCCGTTTGGACTCTCGCTGAATGTCGTCTAGGGTAGTTATTTTGTTCACCGTGTGGGCGGTTTTGGCCGCCGCTGGCCGCTGCCAGTCCGGTGACGCGGCGGTGATGCAGGACCTGAAGAAAAGCCTGAATGCTCCGGCTGGGCTCGGGTGGTCCGACCCGGACCCGTGCAAGTGGAAGAATGTGCAGTGTAGCGGAGGGCGGGTGACCCGGATCCAAATTGGGCGCCAGAATGTGGAAGGTTCACTTCCGCCCAACCTGAACAACCTCACTTCTCTGCAGGTTTTTGAAGTACAGGGCAACCAGCTCACCGGGCCCCTGCCGAGTTTCTCCGGTCTGAATTCTCTGCAGTCGCTTCTTCTCAGCGGCAACCAATTCACGTACATTCCGCCCGATTTCTTCGATAGTTTGAATTCGTTGCAAGATGTGTACCTGGATTCCAACTCCTTCAGCTCCTGGGTTATTCCGGATGGTCTTAAGAGTGCTTCATCTTTGCAAACGTTTTCGGCGAACTCGGCTAATATATCCGGGCCTTTGCCTGACCTTTTTTGGGGCGAAACGTTTTCGAGCTTGAATAATTTGCATTTATCGTTTAACAATCTCGAGGGCCCGTTGCCGTCTGCTTTTGCGGGGTCGTCGATACAGTCTTTGTGGCTCAATGGACAGTTAAGCACCTCCCGATTGAATGGCTCTCTTTATATTTTGCAGAACATGACTCAGTTGACTGAGGTTTGGTTGCACGGAAACTCGTTCTCTGGCCCTATTCCAGATTTCACACCCTTAATTCAGTTGCAGAACTTGAGTTTAAAGGATAATAGTTTGACGGGACCTGTACCTGGTTCTCTTGTGAGTTTGAAATCCCTCATGATTGTGAATTTAACTAACAATATGTTACAAGGGGAAACTCCTAAGTTTAGTGATTCAGTGAAGGTGGATATGGCAGATAATACCAACAGTTTTTGTTTGCCTGATCCTGGTGTGGTATGTGATTCGCGAGTTAATAATTTGCTCAATGTGGTGTCTGATTTTGGATTTCCTATTACATTTGCTCAGAATTGGAAAGGAAACGATCCATGTGTTTCATGGAGAGGGATCACCTGTAACAATGGCAACATCACTGTGGTGAATTTTCATGGTCTGGGACTCAGTGGGACGATCTCCCCTAGTTTGTCACAGATTACGTCTCTACAGAGATTGGTTTTGTCCAACAATAACCTGTCTGGAACCATCCCTACTGAGCTGGCAAATCTACCGAATCTCGTTGAACTGGATGTTTCGAGTAATCAACTGTTTGGAATTGTTCCAACTTTCAGAAACAATGTGTTGGTGAAGACTACTGGAAATTTGGACATTGGGAAGAGTTCCCCTCCTCCAAATTCCGGAAATGGAAAAGGTAATACGCCTGGTTCATCTCCCGGCGGTGGTGGATCAGGAAATAGTGATGGGAAGAAATCTTCAACTGGAAGGATTGTAGGTCCTGTAGTTGGTGTGGTCTGTGCTGTTGTTTTTGTTGGGGCAATGGCATTCTGCTTTGTTAGGACGAAAAACAAGCGCAGTGGCAGGGTCCAAATTCCCTACACAACTGTTATACATCCACGTCACTCGGGTTGTGATGATGCTGTTAAGATTACAATTACCGGCGCAGGCGTGAATGGTGGGACAAGTGAGAAACATAGTCAAGGAAGCAGTCGGCAAAATGATCTTCACATTATCGAGGCTGGTAATATGATGATTTCTATCCAAGTACTGAGAAATGTGACCAACAATTTTAGTGGAGAGAATATACTTGGGAGAGGTGGATTTGGAACTGTTTATAAAGGGGAATTGCACGATGGGACGAAGATTGCAGTTAAGAGGATGGAAGCTGGTGTTATAACTGGGAAGGGCTTAGAGGAGTTCAAGTCTGAGATTGCTGTCCTTACAAAAGTTCGACATAGGCATTTGGTTGCTCTTCTTG
>JAOWBN010221377.1:0-13194 GCA_028565015.1 Pinguicula moranensis | reverse complement strand
AAAAATTTAAACCCTAAAACCTACGGCCCTAAACATAGACTTTTAAGGAAACTGTGTCACGATTTGTATCACAAATCATGTCAACGGAACCGTCCCCATAAATATATATATAAAATTATATAACTTTTATATTTATATAAGCTAAAAATGTACATGTTATTACGAGTTTTTAACTTTTAAGTTTTTATAAGTTAAAAAAGTTTATAAGCAACTAAGTTTTTATGTTTTAGAAGTTACTAAGTTTTTATATTTCATAAATTATATAAATTGTAACATATACAAGATTTTAAGTTTTATAAGTTAAAAAAGTTAATAAGTTGAAGTAATAAATTTTAAAATTTTATAAGTTTTATAAGTTAATAATTTTTATAACTTTTCAAATCCTAAAAAACCTAAACCTTAAATCCTAAACCCTAAAATACAAAAAAAATCAAAAAATGTCAAAAAATTTCAAAAAAATTATGGCAACTTTTCCGGCGGTTTTCCTGCGGAAACCACCGGAAAACCGGCGGAAAAGTGCCAGATTTATTTATTTTTTTGATTTTTTTGAATTTTTTAGTTTTCCGGCGGTTTTTCGCTGGAAAACCGCCGGTCAAACTGCCGGGCAGCGGTTTGACCGGCCAAAACTATTTTTTATTTTTTAAAAAATATTCCGGCCGGTTGAAACTTCCGAAAACCGGCGATTTTAATGTTTTTAATTTTTTTTATTCAAACCTCCGGTTTTTGTAACCTCCAATTTTTGAAACCTCCGATTTTAGTCGGTCCGAAAACCGACGATTAGCCGATTTTCGATTGAAAATGCCCATATCTAAAACCCTAAATCCAATCTTAGATGGCAAAAATGATCTATCAAATCATTGACGTAAAAAATGATTTTAAGAAAATCTTTAATGACATTTGCGATATGTCAGAGATTGAGATAAGTTCATAAAAACGGCAGATTTAGAAATTTGTTATAGCGGGACTAAAAAAAATAGCTGTGTATAAAATAGTTTTAGTGGTGAAAATAATTTTTTTAATAGGAGATGTATTATTTTTTGGGATTGATGGATGGATGTTACAAAATAATTTATCTGCTCAACAATCATAAAAAAATAATAATTTTACACACTCAACACAATATAAAAAATAAAAGTTAAACCATTTAATATACTATAAAGTTAACTTTCAATAAAAAAAAATATTAACACATTTATATCAAAACCTACAACAAAAATATCTAAATATTTTTTTTACATCATTAGGCCCAAGGGAGGAGGCAGGCCAGGATAGGGCCCGCCCCCTCCATCCGCCCTTGATTCCTAATTAATCTCAATCGGTATGTGTTATTGGGCCGAGTTTCCCGGGTTTAAGGATATCGTTGAAGCCATCGACGATTCTTCAAGGATCGTTGTTGTCATCAACGATTCACTTCTCACCGCTGTCATATCAAACTTCAATATTTTGCCATAATTCTGGGAAGGGTCTTTTTCGAGCAAAAATCCACCACGGCCGGAGCAACTCTCGGTTCCAGTCCGAGAATTATTTGTTGGAAATCATGGTTACCGAGGAACATAAGCCATCCCTGTGGATAATTTTTTGGGTGTCCAATAGTTCCTTTGTATCACAAGTGGATACGATCTTGTTGTAAATTAGGAGTAAATTTACAACCGTCGTTGTAGCGAAAAAAAAGACTCCAACTTGTGATTTATGTTACAATATTAATGCATATATTATTGTATTGTATTAATATTAATGTTGTGTAATTAATGTAGAAGGGTAATTTAGTCCTTGTATAAGCATTGTAGTCACATTAGGATTCATAGGATTAGGTTTTCTCATATATCTATTAATACGGTCGTGAGCTACGAATACAATCAAAAAAATTCGCACAAAGAATTCTTGATTTCTACATGGTATCAGAGCAAACTCGATTTCATTGAATTCATCTTGTGCAATCTCTCTCAAATTCACATCAATGGGAGAAGACAACTTGCAAATTGGAAAAACTGTTGTAGTTTCCGGCGTCAACATTCCATCAAGTCTGTTCGGATTATTGCCGAGCAATCAGCCCAAAAATGTGATTACACCAGTAGTGTTTCACAGAAATAAAGTGGACTTTCGCTGTGAGGGTTGCTCTACATGGACTACGAAAGTGGAAATATGTTGAAGGTAAGGTTGGCCGTTCCACAGGTGAAAACGAGTTGAAAGAGTGGATGACCCTTCAATCGCTGTTGGAGTTGTGGACCCTGAATACTGTTGACATTAAATTAAGGAAAACGATCTTGTATCGTGAAAACATTGCTTTGCTTTGGACGTATATGTGAGAACGATTTTTTATGGGCACTGGTGCTCGATTATATGAAATTAAAGTTGCATTGCATGAGTGCAAACAACAAGGGGTAGATCTTGCACTGTACTTTGGACGTCTAACTCCTTTGTGGGATGAAATCCCCACATACGAGTCACTATTAGTGTGCTCAACAGCGAGATGTGATTACAAAAAAGGCTCAGCAACGTTAGGATGCTGAGAAACTCCATCAATTTCTCATGGGATTGGATGATCACTATGGAGTCCATAGATCTCAGATTTTGTCTCTTGAACCGCAAATTACTTTGATGTGAGCTTACTCTATGATTATGCAGGAGGAAACCTTGCACACAACTTCATGAGTCCGGGAGAACAAATCTGATGCAGTGCCTTTGCAACTCATCATCGTCGCAACGAGAATGAGGAAAACTCGTGTGATCACTGTCAGCGTCGTGGTCATACGATTAAGAACTATTATGAATTGAACGGATATCCTGAAAATTGGGTATGTGGCAAGAAAAATAGTCGCAGCCGTTGTGGCGGTGGAGGTACCGGTCATGGAAGCTCCGGTCGTGGAAGTTCTGTCCATGGATCCAGCAATGGCGTGTCCAGTCAACAAGCCAATGCTGCTGGACAGCCACCTTCTGTGTCTGGTTCGCAGTCATCATTTCATGATCTTACTCCTAAGCAGTGGACAACAGTCTTTGAAGCTGCCAATGCACATCGTCCTGGCATATTCAGTGACAAATTAACTGGTAAGATGCAAGAATGGCTGCTTGATACAGGAGCCTCTCAGGACATGGCAGGATCTCACCTTAAGTTGTACTCTGTGCAAACCACACATCCTATAACAATAAGTATGCCCAGTGGGGAATGCACTGTGGCAGAAAAGAAGGGAGTAACAAAATTGGAACACAACATCCATGTGGATGATGTGCTTTTGGTTTCATCTATGACATGCTCTCTCATCTAAGTTTCGCAGCTAAATGAACAGGTAAATTTTATTGCCTCATTTACTCCTGAATTCTGTGTTATTCAGGACCTACCAATGAGTATGGTGATTGGAGCGGGGACACAGCGTGATGGGGTTTACTACTTGAAAGGATTAAAATGGGCTAAAGCTTCAGCCATGCTTCACAGCAACATCTGACATCAAAGGCTTGGGCATCCATCAAGTGGTGTCCTAAAGATTTTTCCCAGAATTTCTAGTTTAGTTGAACCGAATAATTGTGATGCTTGTTTTAAAGCAAAACATACTCGTGACTATTTCCCAATCAGTTCTAGTAGGGATGCTGCTTGTTTTGAATTAATACATTGTAATATTTGGGGGTCCATACCATATTAAATCTACGGTTGGCGCCAATTATTTTTTCACTATTGTTGATGATTTTTCACGCACAATTTAGATCTATCTTTTATGGTTTTGAAATCGGATGTTGGGCTTATATTTTGTGATTTCTGTGCTATGGCATTGAGATACTTTGGCAAACGTGTTAAAATTGTGCAGAGTGATAATGGCAGTGAATTTGTCTACCTTCAATCATATTTTGCAGCTAAAGGGATTTTGCATCAGACCTCTGTAGTCAACACTTCTCAACAGAATGATCGTGTCGAAAGGAAACACAGACACATTCTAAATGTTGCTAGATCTCTAAGATTTCAGGCAAAACTTCCCATTTAGTTTTGGGGTGAGTGTGCTCTAACTGCAGGATTTTTAATCAATCGTACTCCAAGTTCTCTTATCAAGCACAAATCACCCTATGAATTATTGCATGATCGTTCTCTTGACTATGGCTCATTGCGCATATTTGGTTGCTTAGGCTATGTTCGCCTTCAATCAATAACACGAGATAAATTTGAATCTCGGAGCAAACGATGTGTATTTATTGGATATCCACTCGGAAATAAAGGACGGCATGCTCTTGACTTGGAACCAATGAATTCGTGGTTTCTCGTGAGGTCGCGTTTATTGAGAAACAATTTCCATTTGCTGAAAATATTGCATGGTTACAAAGCATTCCTAGTGAGGAAGTCTCACCTCCAATTCCTCATCATTCCGCACCTGAATTAAGGAGGGACTTTGTCGCAATGGACGTGCATGAGCCATCCGCAGACTCACGTCCAGTTCATACGGACGTGCATGAGTCACTAGTAGACTCACGTCTGATCCATGATTTTGCTCCATGCACGTCTCCAGTGAGTATTCCAAATATGGGAGTTTCAGATTTGGTGTCTGATTCGCTTATTGTGCATGAAGCAATTCCATGCATGACAACCTACAGTGATGCTGAAAATGTTGAGTTGCTTGGTCGTGGACGTCGTGTTAAGAAACCGCCCATCTTGCTTCGTGATTTTGTGGTTGACTCTGACAATTCACGTAGTAAACCCTCTCATGCTCACGTATCGTGTTCTAGATTCACTGCATCCCACTCACACGTTTTTGGCAACGGTTACATCTGGTTCTGAGCTTCGAACGTATGTTGAGACCGCTAAATTCCCTGGGTGGATATCTGCCATGGTTGTTGAAATTGAAGCACTTCAAACCAACAAAACATGGACTCTCACTACCTTAACGTCTAACAAACATGCTATTGGTTGCAAATGGGCATTTCACATCAAGTATAACTCAAAAGGATCAATTGAGTGTCACAAAGCTCGCTAAGTGATTTTGGGAAATTGGCAAGTTGACGGGGTAGATTTCAATGAACCTTTTCCACCCGTAGCAAAACTCATCACGGTTCGCACTTTTCTCACTATTGCTGCTTTGCGTGGCTGGTGCTTGCAACAAATGGATGTTCATAATACCTTTCTTCATGGCAATCTTGCCGAGGAAATATATATGAAACCGCCTCCTGGTTTTACGGCTCCTCCTGGTCAAGTATGTCGTCTCCAAAAATCATTATACGGTCTCAAACAAGCTCCTTGATCTTGGTTTGAGACCTTTGGATCCGCCTTGTTGAGTTATGGGTTCGTATAGTGTCGTCTGGATGATTCTTTATTCAGTCTCACTCGTGGTGATGTTTGTATGCGCATTCTTGTCTGTGGATGATATGATTCTGGCCAACAATTCTGTTGATGCTCTTGACCAACTCAAGTGCTACTTGGATAAGCAATTCAAGATGAAAGATCTTGGAGTTTTGAAAATTTTCTGGGCATTGAATATGCTTGTAACTCTCAAGGAATATCCTTATGTCAAAGAAAATATGCGATGGATATTATCAGTGAATGTAGTCTCAGTGGCTCCAATCCCGCCAGCTTCCTATGGAATCTAATCACAAGCTTAGTCTTGATGATCGTCCATTTCTCGATTATCCAGCCAAATATCGACGCATAGTCAGTTGATTAATTTACTTGATCATTACACGGCCAGACCTAAGTTATGGCGTGCATGTGTTGGCTCAATTCATGCAGAAGCCGATGCAAGGGGATTAAGATGTTTCCTTACGTGTCGTGCGCTACTTGAATCCTGGTCAGGGGATTCTGTTGCAGGCATCCCCTTCTTTGCACCTTACTGCATATTGCGACTCCGATTGGGCTAATTGTCCAATCACACGTCAATCTGTTAGTGGTTATCTTGTCTTCTTGGGGCAATCCCCTATCTCTTGGAAGACAAAGAAGCAGGTTATTGTCTCGCATTCATCGGTTGAGGCAGAATATTGTGCCCTTGCAGCTACCACCTGTGAACTGAAATGGCTACGAGGCTTATTATTGCATCTGCAAGTTCCTTGCGCACTTCCCATGCGTATCTTTTGCGATCGTCAGGCGGCAATACACATCGCCGCCAATCCCATTTTTCATGAACGCACCAAGCATATCGAGATCGACAGTCACTTCGTTCGCGATGAGCTGAAGAGCGGGTTGATCTCTACCACCTATGTTCACACATCTCAAAAATTAGCTGGCATCTTCACAAAGGCTCTCCGGACTTACAAGTTTCGTTATTTTCTCGGCAAGCTTGGCATTCTTGATCTCCATGCTCCAACTTGAGGAGGGATGTTAAAATATTAATGCATACATTATTATATTGTATTAGTTTTATTATTGTGTAATTAATGTAGAAGGGTAATTTAGTCCTTGTAGTCATATTTAGATTCAGAGGATTAGGTTTTTTCATGTATCTATTAATACGGTCATGAGCCACTAATACAATTAGAAAATACCGCACAAAGAATTCTTGATTTCTACAATTTCCTTCCCTTTTTTAGAGTCAATTTTCTGGCAAATTACTGATCGATGGTCCCAGCTCCAACCACGACAGCCCAAGGAAAACTCGTCCGTATAGTTTGGATACTCGAACCTCAATTTTTGATGGAGAAAGAGATCAATACTTCTTTCTCACTCACGACGAATCTAGCAATCACGAGGGGATTTTCGTAAAAAAACAACAACCTTTTTTGAGTATCGGGAGAGATCGAGAGTATGTCAACTTTGTTAGCGATGGCTTGGTCAATTCCAGTGATCACATTGGAGTTCACGCTGGGACCCCATAGTACTTTGTATGACGCGAGCCTAGTGTGCGAAGCAACTTCTATTGCAGTTCCGATGACATAGCCAAAGAAGGAGACATTATTGACGAAGTTTTCGGCGGCAATGGAGGCATCATGGGTGCCATGGCCCCCATCAGATTGGAAATCGATTTTGCCATGGAGAGTTCTACAAGATGAGAGTGACGAAATAGAGAGGAAAAAGAAGAAAGGAAGAAATGGTTGTTTTATGTGACGAAAGTGAATCGCTTGTGACAAAAACGATCCTTGAAGGATCGTTGATGGCATCAGCGATATCCTTATCCCGTCCTAGTAACACAGACCTAAAATATAGCAAATTCCATCAACAATTTGCTTAAAATCATTTTTCTCATTAGCGATCTGATTTGGCCATTTGTGATTGGATGTATTCTGTGAAGATTTCCTCTGATGCACGTGTTGAGAAAAACTTTTGCAAACAATTGGGCAAGCAACTGTCGAATAATCTGATTCTTCGTGCTCATTTCATCATGAATGACGGATTGTAGCGACAAACGATGAAAGATGAATTGGGAATTTACTAGGCCATCATCGACTCGTCGATATACTCTCGATCTCTCTGGATACTCAATAAAGGAACCCCATAGTACTTTGTGTTAACGATATGGATGACTCAATAATTAATTCACTTGACCCCACATTATACTACTCCACCCAGAATATCGCTGCTGCGATATGGATGACTCAAGAATTAATTCACTTGACCCCACATGATACCTATTCCACGGATATGTAGGGATTGGTTCGTAAAGTTGATATTTATTTGTAAAACATTCAGTCTATATATATATATATACAATCATATACACACAGTTCGGAATATAAAAGATCCGCCGTTTACAAACTATTTTGTATCTTCAAACTTTTCTTTTCTTTTGAGATTTTAAGTATCTTCAAACTTCTCTTCTCTTTTGAGATTTTCATGGTATCAGAGCTTGCTGGCTCACGCCAATTCTCAGTTGTTTGCTACTTATCATTGGTTGTCATGATCTTTGTTTGAAATCAGAGTTCGTCGCTTCCAATTTGTTCATCAAACAAATTCGCTGCCAAAACTTGTTTATTGTTTCACTCTCTGGTTACAAACAGAGTTCATTGCTTATATCTCTGTTCATCAAACAGGGTGGTTGACAAAGGTTGTTGTTTTGTTCCTCCATGGCGTCATCTACCTCATTTAGTTCAACAGCTTTACCACGTGTTATCATAACAAAGTGCTATGGCTTGAATTATCTTGTCTGTGCATCCCAAATTTTTGACCGATCCGGCTACAGCAGAATCCAAAGAACCAAGAAAAACAAATCCTGATTATCTAATATGGTTCAAGAAGGATCAATGCTGCTTGTGTTGGATTAATTCTACTCTCACAGATCGAATTCTCCAATTGTTTTTTCATATGAAGACCTCATCTGCTGTCTGGCACTTTCTTGCCAATAAATATGCTAGTAAAAATCGCACAGATTTGTTTGATCTCCTACAATGACTGCAGACTCTATCTCAAGGCTCTAAAACTTGTGGTGATTATATTGATGGTGCAAAGGTGATTGTTGTTGAACTTAGAATGAACGGCATTGACATTACAGATGATGACTTGATCTCATATATCGCTGGTGGTCTCCATCCTCAGTTCGATCTCTTAATGGCAAACATTAATCTTCTTCATGACGAGAAACCAATGGCTTTGGATAAATTTGAGAAGGCACTGATTTCCTATGCTGCCAAGATCCCTGCTCCGATCGTAGAACCGTCTGCCTTCTACAGTAACTCTCATTAGTCGACAAGAGGTGTCAAGCAGATTATTCGGCCAACTTTTTGGCCACAACAGCCATTGGGCTTCACGCATGGACCATTGCACCCAGCCCAAATCTCCAACAGGGGAGGTAATTCGCGTGGCAGAGGGCCTGGTGGACGTTCTCAGTACTTGGGCCAGCATCAATCGGGCCACTATTCAACTCATGGGCCTAGTGGTCGATTACCGAATCCTTGCGCACCTACAACAGCTGATAGCCCATCTAATGAGCCTCCAATTAATGCTGTGAAATACTAGATATGTGATAAATATGATCATACTGCTCTTGATTGTTATCGTCGTATGAATTTTACTTACCAGGGATGCCATCCTCCTGCCCGTCTTGCTGCTATGGCTGCTCAAGCTAATCTTGACATTAATGGCAACAGTTGGTTCGTTGATAGTCGAGCTAATTAACATATTGCTAATGGGTCTCCTCCCCTTGCACAACAGCAACCCTACTCTGAATCTGGCTCACCATTAGTAATGGTAAAAGTTTATAGATTATGAACACTGGCTCGTTAAATATCCACCATCCTACAAAGCCGATATATTTATCTCATGTTCTTCTGCTTATCAGTTCTGTGTCGATAACAATTGCTATTTCGTTCTAACTGCTTCTGGTTTCTTTGTTAAGGACAACAAGACGGGACAAACACTGCTACAGGGACAGAGTAGTGGAGAGATGTACCTGATCCGACTGAACTCCCCAACACCTGCGGTCAAAAGTTCTTTAGTTGGGATGTTTGGGTCCAAACCCACATTTTCCATTTGGCACTCATGTATCGGGCATTCTTCACCTGTTACTGTTCGTCATCTTCTTCATAATTCCAATTTGTCCTGTGTAGGGGCTCTTAACTTTGGATCTGTTTGCGAACCTTGTCAGCTCGGAAAGAGTAAGAAATTACCACTTTAGTCATCTACCTGAGTCACGTCTAGACCTTTAGAACTTATTCATTTTGATGTATGGTCTACTTCAGTTATTTCGACTCTTGGATTTCGTTATTATATTATTTTTGTTGGTGACTTCACTCGCTTTGGCTATATCCTCTCAAAGCTAAATCTGATGTGTTTCAAGCATTTGTTACCTTTCGAGCAATGGTTGAAAATCAATTTCCTTATAGCATCAAAAAATTTCAAACTGATGGAGGGGGTGAATTTTGTTCTAATGAGTTTATAGCTTTTCTTAATAAATGTGACATTATTCATCGTCTATCATGTCCACATACAGCTCAACAGCTGAGCATAAACATCGTCATATAGTGAAAATAGGACTAACTTTCTTTGCTCGATCACATATTTCCACTAAATTTTGGGTAGAAGCTTGTTCCACTGCCATTTTTGTCACTAATCGGCTACCTACCCAAGTTCGGAATAACATCAGTCCATTTGCTAAGTTATTTGGTACTGCTCCCGATTATTCCTGGTTTCGCTCTTTTGGTTGTGCATGTTATCCATTGCTTCGTCCTTATACCTCCCACAAACTCATGTTTCGTAGTTCCAAATATATTTTATCGAGCATAGTTCTCAAAATGCTGGGTATAAGTGCTTTAAACCTGTGTCCCGGACTACATACATATCTCAGCATGTTTTGTTTGATGAGACATTATTTCCAGCTCATATCGTTAACATTCATGGTATCAGAACTTGAAAACGGTGATGCATGTGTTGAGAAAAACTTTTGCCAACAATTGGGCAAGCAACTGTCGAATAATCTAATTCTTCGTGCCCATTTCAGCATGAATGATGGATTGTAGCGACAAACGATGAAAGATGAATTGGGAATTGACTAGGCCATCGTCGACTCGTCGATATACTCTCGATCTCTCTGGATATAAAGGGACCCCATAGTACTTTGTATGACTCCTAACCTAGTGTGTGGAACAACTCCATGTAGTTCCCACATCATAGTCAAAGAAGGAGACATTGTTGACGAAGTTTCTGGCAGTAATGGATGCGCCTTGGGTGTCATGGCACCCATCAGATTGGAAGTCGATTGGCCAAGGAGAGTTCTATGAAACGAGAGTGGCAAGACAGGGAGGAAAAAGGAGAAACGAGAGTGGCGAGACAGGGAAAAAAGGGTCATTTATGTGGACGAAAGTGAATCACTCATGACAACAACGATTCTTGAAGGATCGTTAATGGCATCAGCGATATCCTTAACCTACTTCAATAACACGGACATGACATATTATGAACGCCATCGACGATTTGCTTAAAATCATTTTTATGATCAGCGATCTGATTTTGCCATATGCGATCTAATGTATTTTGCAAAGAATTCTTCTATGTGGTGTAGATAAAAACTTTTACCAACGGTTCCGCAAACAACTATCTAATAATTTGATTCTTCATGCTCATTGAGTCATTTCAGCATGAATGATGGATTGTAATGAAGGATGAAATGTAGTGACAAATCGGGCAAACAACTCTAAAGAGATAAAATCAACTGTAAAATGGTCTCGCCTATAACGAATTTGATTTATACTTTAGTTATATAGAAAATATACTTTCGTCCGTAATTATTGAAAATATACTTCAATGCCATAATTATGAATTTCACCACAATAATTACATGTAAAATGAACCATGCGCGTGAGTAACCCATGCATTGTTCTTGTACAAACAGCCCAGTCTCGTTAAAATGGTTAAATTCTACAGGAACCATAATCCTTTAGCATTTTTCCAAGACTCATGGAATCGTGTTAGCCAGACGGATCAAAAGGATTTTTTAGGAGGGACTAATTTTTTGGGGTGCTTCCAAAAAAAATTTTAGAGTTGAAAATAATTTTTTTTAGTGAGCAGAGAAATAATCTAACAAATAATCATAAACAAAATTTTAAAAGCAATTCAATTTTTTCAAATAATCTAAAAAGGTAACAATTTCAAGTGTTCACAAACTTACTTAAAAGTATACACATAAAAGATGATTTCTCCCGCAAATAAAATTGAAGATATTAATTAAATTAATCAAATACCTAAATTTAATAATCTAAAAACACTCCAAAGAGAGTTTTTTCGGATGAATAAGTCGCGTGGGGTGGGGGCTAGGCCGGACTGGCGCCTTGCCCAATGCGAATAAGTCTTAAAAGTAATTCCGGACATGAAAATCCCCTAGATTACATAAACATGCCAATAGGACGGATGGAATTGATAGATGGTCTCACGATATGTTTATCGAAAAGTACTCCCATTCAAATGGTAATGATATCCTCATCTAAGCCTCCGAAGCATGGTGCATAATCAGTACTTAAGTGGCGATTGTTGAATTGGAAGCAGACCGAAGCGTTTCTTCAGCAGAACTCTCTGCCTCGAGAATTTATCATCAGGGGAGAAACGGGCTGAATGATAAGAAAACAGATTTCGGAACCATAAACAGTTGATGCTATTGGCAGGATTCCATAAAAGATCTCTATGGCAAAATCACGGAACTTAATGTGAAGATGCATGCTTCAATGTAATTGAACTACATTAGATGAATGACTAGGAGAACAAAAGCATCCAAGGTAACGGAAGTTAAGATTCAAGAAGATAGAGCCGATAACTTACCAGGATGAGCAGACTTAGTTGCCAATCCCACCGGCGATTCCTTCTGCAAACGAGAATGTACAATTGTTAACCAGTTCACTCTCACATATCGAATTCAATGTAATGAAGGCAAGCCCACATTAGTAACAACCATGCTATAGATAACCATATTTTGGTAAGTGCAATGTCCCATATATCAAGGAAAAGTCTTGCATACTATTTCTTAACCAGGAGACTGATGAAGATTCAAGGAAAGGCAGCTCAGCTTTTGAGCCAAGACCCATAAGAAATTATAACGAGAACAACCAGAAACTGCTCATTAGAGCTACCATTCCAACTTTTTAAAAACTCTTTAGGAACAGTTTCTACAAATTCACCAAAGCAAGGAAACAAATCAAATGAAACGATGAAAGAACTAAACAAAACAACGAAACAGCAACAAAGGCGCGAAAGGTCATCATAAAGCTCAACCCCTTACTTCTTGAACAACAAGAAACTAACTAGATACAGAAGACTACAATAAACTGAAATATATTAGTATATAGATACCTTCGTCGTGTAAACTTTGTCTCCATTCTCATTGATGTAAAATTGGAGTAACATCTTGACAAAACCTTCGGCTGCAAACGGGAAATCCATCAAACCCGCAGATGGTACGCGAAGAATTCAAGTTCACGGAATTGAAAGCAATAAACAATTCAAAACTCGAGCGTCGGCCGATTCAAACTCAAACAAGAAATTTACCAGATCTTTTACTCTGCTTCCAAGCTCTGAACTTGACGAATGGTAATGCTCCGGAGTCTTTGTAAATTAGGGTTTCCAAATTAAAAACCCTATTCGGGAGGGTAAATGCATCAATATAAATGTCTGGAAATATAACTGGACCTGGAGTCTGGACTGGTAAGACTCGACCCGACCCGATGCGTCCAGGACTAGAAGTTGACTCTTTTCTAGGGCTCGTTTTGCGCAGCCTTCTAAAAATTATAATTGGACTATAAGCACCTCGATTTACGAAATAAGTGTTTTGCGCCGCCAACCTTCTACTACTTGTTCTTATTTTAAGAAGGTCA
>JAOWBN010221366.1:0-13194 GCA_028565015.1 Pinguicula moranensis | reverse complement strand
CCCACCAAAAAAATCAAACCCCCCCCCCCCCCCCCCCCTCCACCTCGACAAATCTAAAACAAAATTCGTAGATATGTCAGTCCAAGGTTCATTAGGTATAAGCAAAGAGGTGTACATACGATGGGATTTCAGATAAGACTTAGCCTGCCTTCACATGATATATTTGTCACAAATTTTCTCCACATCACTTTTCATACGAGAACCAAAGAAATGATCTTGCCAAATGCCTAAAATCTTAGATACACCAAAATGACACATCCATCCCCCACCATGAGCTTCCCTCACAAGCAATTCTCGCGATGAACACATAGGCACACAGTTTTCTTTCACAAAACAAAACCCTCCTCATGACTATAAAACTTGGCACATGCCATCTTCTCACATACATGAAATATGCTACCAAAATCAGGATCCTGGGCATACAACTTCTTAATGTATTCAAATCCAAGCATCATGGTATCTAACATAGAAAGTAGAGCATACCCCCGGATAAGGTCTCTGCCACTACATTCTCCTTACCTTACTTGTACCTGATCACATAGGGAAATGTCTCAATGAACTCCACCAACTTGGCATGGCGTTTGTTCAATTTTAGTTACCCTTTCAAGTGCTTCAATGATTCATGAACTCCTTTGGCCACAAGTAATGCTGCCAATTCTCCAAGGCAAACATCTCCTTATCATAGGTGGGATAGTTTAGGGTTGCCCACTCAATTTTCATTGTAGTATGCAATCGATCGGCCATCTTACATTGGCACAGCTCCAATATCTATCCCTCAAGTATCACATTCAATTACGTTTTAGAAAAGTTAGGCAAAACAAGTAAATGTGCATTAGTCAACTTCCATTTAATGAGATGGAACACATTTTCTTGTTCTCCCCCTGCTTAAATGAAACGTTCTTCTTGATTACTTAAGTAAGAGGGACAACTAAGCTACTAAAGTCATGCACAAAGTGTCTATAGAAGCTAGATAAGCTGTGGAAACTCCTCACTTGGCTTACCGTAGTAGGCGTCGGCCCCTCTTGGATCACCTTCACTTTTTCCTCATCCACCTCAATGCCATTCTTTCTAACAACAAAGTCAAGAAACACAAGTTTATCCGTGCAATAGGTGCACTACTTAAGGCTAAACAAACTTTCCTTACGAAGAACTTCTAAATTAGATTTCAAATGCATGACATGTTCTTTCAAAGCACACAAACCATGCACTCATCAAGCATATCATCTTGACTAGTTATAGGGTGACGATATTTTATGTAATATTGTTGATGGCTAAGCAATCAGCGCATATTCTCCAAGTTCTATCCTTCTTAGGAAACAACAACACTAGCACCACACATTGCCTCAATCTTTCTCACACATGTCCATTCTCCAATAGCTTTTCCACTTGTCTTTAAAGTTCCTTGGTCTCCTCGAGGTCATTCCAATAAGTTGGTCGGTTCGGGATTGATGCTCCCGGTATGAAATTTATCTGATGCTCAATCCCTCGAATTGGAGGCAAGCCCGTGGTTCCTTCTTCTGGAAGGACATCCTCAAATTCCTGCAAAAGAGAGATAACTTCGCTCAGCAAAGTACCGATGAGATCGTTAGTGCATAAAAGAATCTCTTTGTACATGAGTACAATCAGAGACTGATGAGAAAACAAGGCTCTCTTAATCTCACTCTTTTAGGTCATGAAACTGAATTTTTCCTCTCGTTCTTTTTCGCTCCCCTCATTTCTTTTCTCTGTGCTCAATCTTTTTCTCTTTCTTTTCACTCAGTTTTTTTTTCTTCTCCCTTTTTTGCTTTCTTTTTTTCACTCTCAGCCTATTTTTCTCTCAACCTTTGTAATCTCAATTGGTCCTCCATGACCTATTTCGGCATTAAAGGTACAATGGTAATAGGCTTTCATTTAGGATGAAGGAATACCAATATGTGATGTTGTCATGCGTCTCCCTCAAGTCATACTGCCACGACCTCCCAAGCAATAAGTAACATGCATCTATAAAGACCACATCACGCAGTACCTCATCATACTTGCCAATAGACAATGCTACCAACACTTCCTTTGTTACCTTGATCTAACCACAATCATTCAACCACTGAAGCCGATATGATTACAGGTGCTTCAGGGTGGTTAAGTCCAACCTTTCCACCAAGTACGTGCTAGCAACATTGGTGCAACTCCCTCTATCGATGATGACACTACAAACCTTGTTGTTAATGAAACACCGGGTGTGAAACAAAGTCTCCCTTTGATTTCTTTCTTCCTCTTTGACTTGTACATTGAGAACTCGCCTCGTCACAATCAACTCTCCAACCATCGCGCTCTGCTCATCTCCAACCTCTACCACATGTGGTGTGCCCACAACCTCCACTTCATCCTCAGAATCGACCTTTCCTTGGGCATTTGTCACCATTACTCTTTTGGTCACACATTGGCTCGCTATGTGTCCCAATCCAGGACGCTTAAAATACTTAATGTCACGTGCTTTAGATATAGAATGTGTAGTGTTACCTACGAGAATGGCGGCTTTCGGCTTGGCATTGTTGGATGGCTCAAATTTGGGATTGTCTCATTAGGACCTGACTTCCACGTTCTGGTGGTAGCCATAGACTATCCCTTCCTTGCCCCTTTCCTTTAAGTTGATCTTCTAACTTAAAGGCTTGATACAATATGTCCTCCTGCTCAACGTAATGGTGCAACTCGACTACATTCGTAATCTCACAGTTTAACCCGTGCAAGAATCTAGCCATGGTGGCCTCTCAGTCCTCCTCCACATTAGCCCAAATCATGGTTATCTCCCATCTCCTTAAAATACCATCCACGCTCAGAGGACCTTGCACTAATCGCTGCAACTTTTGGTACAAACTCCTATAGTCATGGTTGGGAACAAATCGCCTCGTCGTGACGGTTTTCATCTCTTCCCAAGTATTCACTAGAGGTTCTCCATATCTCCATTGATCCTAACAAACGATAGCATAGTCAATAAACTCAATGACTGTGAGTTTTACCTTTTGTCTCCTCAGTAAAATTACTTTAAAGGACTTATTTTCATAACCGTTAGCTTAAACTGATGCTATATAAGGTTGTAAGTTTATTTTGTAAAAGAGTTGAAGTAATGAGATCTAAATTTCTCTCCTCCGATTCTTCCCTTTCCCAATCTTTTGCACATGTCTTCTGATTCTCCCCCAACTTCCTTCATGTTTATCCCAAATTTCCTCTTTCGTGCGCATCATAGGCCATAAAAAGAATTCCAAAGCTCAATCATGGTTGACCCTCAAGGCAAAGCAATCACTAATGAAGCCTTACAGAAGCAACGATTGATTGATGAAGAAATCATGCCAGGGAAGAAGCCAACTTGTCCACAACTACATGAAGAATCAAAGGTGGATATGAGGCTGAGCTTAGTCAAGCAAAACATGGAGATGGTGCAGATCTAGATGAGTAAGTCATGAGAGGAGCTGCAAAATCAGATAATCCACTTGGAGAATTCAATGGTGTTGTTCCAGCAACAAATTCAGCACCAGATGAATGTATTGATAGAGAAGATGCAGCAGGATGCTCATAAGGGATCTATCCTGGGTGAATCACTGACTTTCCTTGGAGCTACATCTGGTGACAATGGGCAACGGTGTGAACGATTTCCAAAGTTGTATCCAACCGTGAATAGATCATATGAAGAAGAGGATCATGGTCGTGAGGACTTTGACAGAGAGTAAAGATCTAAAATTCGCTACACGGACTTTCCTCGATTCAATGGAATCAACACTCGATCATGGATATACAAGGATGACAAACAATTAGGCTAGACTGGGCGCTGTCCAAATTTCTCTAAGTACAATGGCGACCATATGAATAGTAAGATTGATGCTCTCCTCATGGTTCCACTCATCCTATGACTATCAACCATCATCTCTCGCCCTATCCACCTTCGCTGCATGAACCCTTCTCTCCCCAAAGATACCTTTGGTGCCAGGGAAGCCCTCTCCATTATGTTCCTGTAGATACCCCGCACTATATCGAGACTTTGGCTCCAATGGATTCCCAATGGTGCATCCCTCCTTACCAACTAAGATTCATGCATCGTGCTTTCCTCTGAGCTCACCCACCTTCATCCTACCCCCAATGGAGCAATCTTCATCCAAATATCTCATACGCGCAGATGCTGAGAAAATAGAACATTTGGCCTTAGAAAACTTGAATGGACTCTAGTGGAGGTAAAATAATGGCTACTTTCTTCATTACAAATTTTCCTAAACAATGTCCATACGAGTAGATAGAGAAAGGGCTGGGGAGGTTAGGCCAAGTCAAAGCTTTAAGAATAGCTAACAAAACTGGCAAAGATGGTCTGCCATTTGATTTTGTGGAGTTCAAAAATATATCTAATACATCGATGCTTAACTCTCAGCTAAATCAGTTATGGTTTTGGACTTACAAGCTTCTAGCTAATCTGGCTAAATACCCGCTTCAGAAACTACATTTGTTAAATCTACTTCTAAGCTGGTATAGGTCCCAGTTAACTTTGGCAAACCTCAACATGGTCAATCATCTACTGCTCAAGGTGAAGATAAGAAACCATCAACTGTTATGTATCAAAAAAGAGTTGTATCTCGTCAAATTCCCTAAGCTCATACTCAATATATACGTAAGATCAGAAGTTCTAAAAAAATCTAGTCTGGCTACCAAATGCAATGATGGGGATCCTGCGGAATAAATATGGTCTTAATGAGTTCCAGATTTCAATAAAGAGAGCGGGATATATTAATCTCATGGTGAGCTCTCTTGGTTCTGGTAGAATATTAATATGGGAGTTAAACAATGGTGATATGGATACGCTAACAAATACTTATCAGTGATGGTTATCTCAATGGCTGGAAACTCCTCTGACTCATTGGAATCTGGATAAACATAATAGTTGTGTAAAGAGACAACTCCGGATTAGGATCTATGGTATTCCTGTTTCAGCATGGGAGGAATCTGTTATCAGATAAATTGGAAGTGTTCTAGGGAATGTTATTAAAATAGATGAATCAACACTAGACTGCTCCTCATTAGATGCAGCTCTGGTACAAATTGAAGTTAATACTAAGAGGTTGATTCCACATATGATCAAAGTATGTATAGATGATCAAATCTACTCATTGTATGTTCATGAGGCTAGAGGAATACACTATACTACTTCATCTTGGTTTGATCTCTCATCGGCCTCTACTTCATCAGAGAAAACTGCCAGTTATGGATCAGAACTATATGCTTCTGGCAATGAACAAGAATCTGCAGGTCAACCTCAGGAAATAAGAGAAGAGAACAGGATGGTAATAACTCAATCTTATGGAATGGCTCAAGAAACCCAGGATCCTCAGCCCAACTCAGAGAGTCTTGTGCCTTGAAGCCCTCTTAAATTTGACTGGTGGCCAATGAGCCACTCCTCTGGTTCTAAAAATCCTACAAGTGCATCCCCTTTAGATGATGTGAGGTCAGGGGTTCACCAGTAGGGAACTAACTCACGAGATATAGTCATTATGAACCCTACTGAGGCCATAATGCAACAGGGAACAGTGCCAGAAACATTAACATCTATAAATTCTATGATTGATTTTCCACCTTTAGAAAATACAAATCAGGTACATCATACCCCACTTCTCATTCAACAAAGAAAGGAGTAACTCAACTCGCTCATCAGGCTCGCAGACTAGGAGTCAATCAAGGAAAACACAGGAAAGGAAAGATTCATAGGAAAGTGGTCAGACTACATTGGATAGTTGGTTGGGGCAGCTGATGGAACAGAGGTCGAAGAAGTATGTTCTCTCAAAGTAGATGGAAAATGAGGATGATCAGAGGAGTCTGGGGTATGCTAGTCTTGAGGCAGAACACATTGTAGCTTTTGGACAGGATATTGGAATTAACTATGGACATAGCACATCAGCATCAAATAAGAAGCTCAAACAGATGAATGCAGAGAATAAAAAGAAGAAAGTGGGAAAGATCAAGGATAAGCAAACATCTGTTAATGAAGATAGTCACTTATATGTACGTGGTTTGGGAGGACAAGGGAGGAAAAAAAAGAGTAAGGTCCCTTATTCTCCAAAAGGAAATGGATTTTCTAAGTCTATAAGAAACTAAACTGGAAATTATTGATAGAAGGTCGTGTCAAAAGGTATGGTTTAATGAGGACTTTTGACTGGTTTTATAGTGGAGCAACAAGCCAAGCTGGGGGACTTCTTTGCATAAGGAATAATAAAAAAAATCATCAAAACATATATTCTCTCAGGCAGTGGCTTTCTGGGAGTCACAGGAAGATGGCTTGATGAACAAATGAATACCAACATGATAAATGTATATGGTCCATCAGATTTGTCACATAAAGAAATCCAATGGAATGAGATACGGCAGCTGTACAGGAATAGAGAGCAGGAGAAATGGTGTATCATGGGCGATTTTAATGCGGTGCTGAAACAAGAGGAAAGGAAAGGAAGTTCTCACATGAATTATGCTGCAGATATACAATCCTTCAATAGTTTTGTAAGGGACTTAAAGCTGCAGGACCTACCAATGAGCAAAATAACCTTTACTTGGTATCTAACTTCAAAGAAATGAGTAGATTAGATAAATTTCTATTGAACAATATATGGATGTCTTCACAGTCCAACTAGATTCAAATGGGGCTGGAAAAGGAAAACTCGAATCATTGTCCAGTCAACTTGTCATCTGCTATCCAGAACTGGGAGCCAAAATCATCAAGAGTGTTGGATTGTTGGCTAGATGATGAGGAATATAACACTCTTGTAGAACAATCATGGAATCTGACTACTGGTGGCAGATATGCTAGCCAAATCATCAAGAATAAAATAAGGAGACTTGGAATGGATATCAAAACATGGAATGCTTCTACCTATAGAAACCTGGCAGCTATCCGCAATAACTTATTACGGACAATTCAAAATAAAGAGCTAGCAGCAAAATCTTCAGTTATATATGATCATAATTCCCAAGAGATATCTCGCTTATGGGAGGAGTTGCCACGGATAACAAACAAAGTGGATAGTGTGGCTTACCAAAAATCAAGAATAGACTGGCTGCAAAAGGGAGATAAAAATTCATCCTATTTTCATGGTTGTATAAACAGGTCCAGGAATAAAAATACTATACATGGAATCTGGGAAGGAAAATCTGGCTAGAAGAAGTTGAATATGTGAGAAATTGCTTCATATAACATTTTCAGAATAGATACATGGAGGACTATTAGGAAAGACCCTCTCTCTAGGATGTACTCTTCAGGAAGCTTTCACAAGAATCAAGTCTGAGCCTAATCAGGCCATTCACTGAGCAGGAAATTCTTGAGGCTATAAATTCATGTGCAAGTGGAAAAAGCCCTGGCCCGGATGGTATAAACTTTCGGTTGATTAAGCATTTCGTCCACCTGCTGAAAGAAGATATCATTCAGATGATACTGGAATTTTATAAAAACAGTAAGGTAGCAACGGGCAGCAATGCAACCCATATTATTCTAGCAGCTAAGAAGAAGAATCCCCTAAAAGTGGAAGACTATCGACCTATTACTCTTATTGGTTCTATGCCAAAAATCATATCAAAGACACTAGCTATTATAATGGCAGCTATAATGGATTAAATTATCTCTCCGAATCAAATGACATTCATTAAAGGTAGGAGACTTTTAGATGGTGTCTTGATAGCAAATGAAGTGGTGGATGAAATGAAGAAATTGAAGAAAAAGGCCCTCATATTTAAGGTTGACTTTGAGAAAGCTTTTGACACGATTAACTGGAAGTATATTGCTGATATTATGGTAAATATGAATTTTCCACAAGCATGGATAGCAAGGATTGGTGAACTTATGTCGTCAAGTACTACATCAGTAATTATTAATGGAAGTCCTACACTGGAATTCATACCTCGGCATGGTCTTAGACAAGGCAATCCTATGTCTCCATTCTTATTCCGAGTGGCTGCACAGGGGCTTTCAGTTATGATAGAAAAGGTTATCACTGCAGTAGGATAATATTGCACTATCTCATCTTTAATTTGCAGATGACACACTGCTTTTATGCCAAGCATCATGGGATACAATGATCTCTTTCAAAGCCATTCTCCAAAATTTCGAACTTATATCTGGCTTGCGAGTTAATTTTAGCAAGAATAATCTTTATGGTGTTAGTATGCAGCAGGACATCCTGAAGAATATGGCAGACTATCTGAGATGCAAAGAGGATCAACTTCACTTTAAATATCTAGGTCTGCCAGTGAGCAGTAATCACCATAAATCTGCTGCCTGGAAACCAGTGGTGGATAAGTATGAAAGAGCATTCAATGCATGGGAGAACAAGCTCCTCTCAGCGGGTGACAAGCTAGTTCTATTAAATTTTCTTCTGAACTTCCTCCCTTCACATTTCTTCTTCTTCTTTATAGCTCCTCCTCATATTACGAAACGGCTCACAGCCTTGCAAAGATCTTTTTTGGGGGTCTAAAAGAAGGAGAAGAGGAAAGTATGCTGGACTTCATGGGAGAAAATTACTCTGACACAACCGTTGGGAGGTCTGGAGTAAAGAATATGGTATTAACCAATAAAACATTGATGGGCAAATGGGGTGGAAAATTTCCAATGGGGCAGCAAGGCCTTGTCAAGGATATATTGTGCTAGATAAGTTGACAGCTATGAATCTTGGCAAACAATAAAATAATAGATACGGGCGACATGCTTAGCAGTGGAGTATAGAGATCACTGATGTAATTATTTTATCATGTGTGTTTGATTGGTAGGTTTCAAGAGCGGTCTGTGCTCTTATGGTTGGATGTAAATAATTATTTTAATGGTTTTTGGCTTATTAAAAAAAAGGATATATTGTGTTCTAAATATGGCCAAGCAGGTTTATTGAAGGTGGGAACTCTGAGAGAATTAAAGAGACCTCAGTCTCAGTCAACAGCTACCAGAGGACGTAGAAGAGGCACTACTTTTGCATCATCATGGTGGGCTTATCTACAAAATCTCTTACCATAAAGATGGTTCACAGAATTATCTCAAATATCTATTGGCTTTGGAAATGGTATTCAGTTTTGCAATGACAGATGGAGACAAAGTGAAAGTTTAGCACAACCTTTTCCTCAATTATATAGTGTCACCGTGGACAAAAACATCTATCTGGTTGATGCAAGAATATGGATTGAAAATACGTGGCATTTGAATTTAAAGTGGAGAAGGCAGTTGGGATCTCATGAGCAACCACTGATGGAAAATCTACTCTCATTAATCCAGACAGTTGCACCAACCGAGACGACTACAGATCAGTATACTTTCCCACAAGGTCTGAATGGAAATTATATAACTAAAGTAGCCTATCAACAATTAATTGAAGATCAGGACATGCTCTTCTCGGAGATGGAGAGGACTGAATTAGCAGCTCTATGGAACAGTTTCTCACAGACTAAACACATTATATTGTGCTGGAGAATCTACCAGAATGCAGTGCCAGTAAAGAATACTCTCAAGTAAAGGAATATAATTCCTATGGATCAGGAAGAAAGCTGCCCATTATGCAGATCAGGTATGGAAACTTCAACTCACCTATTTCATAATTGTTGTATAACTATTTACAGTTTGCTCGACCAATGGACTACACGACAACTTCACCTTCAAATACTCCATGTCACCGAGAGGCGACAAGATGGCTCATATATGTCTGTTGGTTTTTAGTTTGTATCTATTGTAAATACTTTTTAACATATATAAAATATTTGGCTTATCAAAAAAAAAAAAAACTGACCACAGACTCAAAACCATACTGCTGGCCAAATCAGTCAATCCCACTGCTTATCCTGATTTCCAGTTGACTCAAGGCTTATTGAGGAGGAAAGGAAAGATCTGTATTGGTAAGGATCTCTCACTAAAGCATAGAATTTTCACGGCCCTTCATGATTCTCCAATTGGAGGACACTCAAGCATCCAGGTAACCGTCTCAAAATGCAGTATTTTGTAAATACGTAATTATCTTGGCATGGTATGAAAAAAGAGGTTGAAGATTGGATTGGAAGTTGTGATATATGTGTCCGTTGCAAGCTAGACAAGACAGTGCATGCTGGCCTTCTTCAACCGTTGGACCTTTCTCCATCTCCTTGGTCAAGCATTAGCGTAGATTTCGTTGACAATCTATCCAAATCTGAAGGCAAAACTGTGGTACTTGTTGTGGTAGATCGTTTTAGCAAATATGTTGACTTTATTGGTTTGTCTCATCCCTATACAACTGATATCATCGCCAAAGTTTTTTATGGAAAACATCTATAAATTACATGGCCTCCCCATACAGTTAGTTTCTGATCGAGATGTTGTGTTCACTAGCTCCTTCTGGCAGGGACTCATGAAACTTGCAGGTGTTCAGTTAGCCACAAGCTCTTCCTACCATCCTCAATCTGATGAGCAAACCGAGAGGGGTTAACAGGTGCTTAGAAAATTACCTCCGTTGTGTGTGTTCCTTGAGGCCTCATTCTTGGTTTCGTTGGCTACCAATGGCTGAGTTTTGGTACAACTCTTCGTACCACACAAGTATCCGAATGAGCCCTTTTAAATCTCTCTATGGCTATGAGGCTACTCACCTGCCAATTCCAGTGCTGCCTACTAATACTGCAGGATCTATTTTTGAGTTTTTCAAAAACCGACAAGAATTGCAGGATCAGCTGCGCCACAACTTGTAACTTGCACAACATCGTATGAAATGGTATGCAGTTAAACATCATGTAGAAAGACAACTCCAAGTGGGGGAGGAAGTATGCCTCAAACTGCATCCATACCGTCAAAACAGTGTTCAGTTCTGCAAGCATTTAAAGTTGTCCCCTCGATTTTATGGCCCACACTAGGTACTGGCCAAGATTGGAACAATAGCTTATCGTCT
Source organism: Pinguicula moranensis (assembly GCA_028565015.1). Taxonomy (NCBI): domain Eukaryota; kingdom Viridiplantae; phylum Streptophyta; class Magnoliopsida; order Lamiales; family Lentibulariaceae; genus Pinguicula; species Pinguicula moranensis. Next base: position 2,311 of record JAOWBN010221366.1, on the reverse strand, counting down.
TGCCTTACCACCATCATCCAAGATCCATCCGATATTCCATGTCTCCCTCCTCAAACCTAATCTTAAGCAGCGAGAAATTGCTGCAGTTGTTCCACCTCAGTGCCTCTCTGATGAAAGCTTCAATATTCAACCACTGCAAGTTCTCGACTTCAAATCAGTTCTAGGAAAACATGGCCCCATCAGACATGTTTTAATCCAATGGACAGGGTCTTCACCTAGCTAAGCAACATGGTAGGATTATGATTATATGAAGCTGTGCTACCCCAACTTATATCCTTGGGGACAAGAATTTCAAAATGGAGGGGATATTGTCACATCCCTACCAAGTGCAACAAATATGGTATGGGGTGAAAAGAAGAAAAGGGGAAAGAGAGGAAACAGAGTAAAAGTCGTGGAAGCTACTGAATGATGAATGGAAACTCAGGAAATTTGTTAATTCGGTTAGGAGTCAGTAGGTTAGAGAGTCGCACTTTTACTTATGAAAACATAAGAATCTTATGTTCAAATTGTTGTTGTTTTATTTATAGAATCGTAAGTTTAGAAATCATGTCTATCTTCACGATCTTGTCAATGTACTGATATCGTGAGGAGTTAGAAAAGAGTGAAAAGAAAGTGGAGAAATAGGCCAAATTTTTAAATCCTAAACTTTAAATTATAAATTTTAAATTTTAAACTCTAAATTCTGAATCCTGAATCCTAAATCTTAAATTTTAAATTATAAATTTTAAATCTTAAATCCTAAACTTTAAATCATAAACGTAAACCCAGAATGGAAAGAAAAACCCGATTGTCATTTCAACAAATGAAGATGATGAACTAATTCTCTTTCCCCTGAATTCTCTTTCATCCTTACAAATCCCCATTCCCATCTGCACCTCCAACTCCAAGAATCCAGGTAACAAGGCGAAACACCTCCTCCTCGTTTTCCTCCTACAATTGGTTGGTGAGCACATTTTAATTTGAGCATCTGCTTCTTGTTGGTTTTCGGCAGGCGATTCAAGTCTGTTTCTTGGAGTTGCTGGTGTGCTATTAATTTCTTTGATTCTTTGACGCTAACTTATTCGGGTTTCGAGTGTTTGTTTAGCAGTATCTGTGGATTGACAGAGGTCAAGCTTTAATGATGTTGGAGTAGAAAGCTATGGCCTCCTTGTCCCGGATCTTCCAAAGGCCGGCTCTTGCTGCATCAGCCGTAGCCATTGCCTCTGTTTCTGCCGATTTTATGAAAAATCTAGTCTATCGAAGCCATCATTAGATGCTTGTTCTTCCTTGGAACAACCCCAGTCTTCAAGCTCTCATTTAGGGGCTGAAGCATTTTTTCCTTCATGGGTTTCCCGGGTATCTGTGCCCAAGTTAGCCCAATTGTCTTTCATTACAAAAATTCGTATACCAACCCCTAATGTTCACTTGTCAATCCTTCACTATCAACTTAATAATTCTTTATTGGCATCGTCTCATGGTTTCTTCAATTTGTATCAATCAGCTGATTTATTGAAATCGGCATACCCAACTTCATATTCATATACAGCTCCTTCATCATCATCAGATGTTTTGTATCAGTGGCATTTGCCGGACCCTAATGCTATTGCTGCGTCCAGTGGTTCTGATTGTTTGCCGGGTAATTCTAGGACGGTAGTAGTCTTGCTTGGATGGCTAGGCGCCAAGCAGAAGCACCTCAAGAGATATGCTGAGTGGTATACGTCGAGAGGGTTTCATGCTATTACGTATACTTTTCCAATGTCTGAGGTTCTAAGCTATCAGGCGGGTGGTGGAAAAGTTGAGCAGGATGTCGAGTTACTGGCAAATCATCTCGCTGAGTGGATGGAAGAGGAGGATGGAAAGAACTTGGTCTTTCACACATTTAGTTACACAGGATGGCTAACGTGAGTTTTCTTCTTGCTTCTGTGGTGTCGAAATATCAATTTGAAGCAAAACCTTAAGTGATTAATTGGAATAAATAATGCATCTCTCATTTATTTTGTAGTTATGGAGTCACTTTGGAGAAGCTTCAAAAGAAAGATTCTGCTCTGACTGGAAATATTAAGGGGTGCATCGTGGATTCTGCTCCAGTTGCAGCTCCTGATCCACAGGTAATCATGGCTAGGATGTTTCTTAACTAATTAGCTGTTGAAACTAAGGGTCTTAGAGAAAGAAATCTTGATCTTGATAATAACCTGTAATACCTTGGGGGAGCTGCCATTTTGTTATGTCTTTGCATGTTCAGTGCTGAAACTATGTATTAGAATTGGCGGTACATAAGTAGGGACATTTTAGTCTTTGTAAATGATTTTAGTGAGTTGATTTTAGGGCTAAA
>JAOWBN010221355.1:0-13195 GCA_028565015.1 Pinguicula moranensis | reverse complement strand
TTGTGGCGCAGTGCATGGAACAAAGACAGCGGTCATAAAGACAGAAAACTAATGAAAAGAGTACAATTTCAAGTAGTGGTCGGCAAACAGGCGAGCCACACAGGCACGTTTAGGGCTTCCAATTGATCGATTAGGGTGTGCCAGATCCACCTATTTTTTTAATATTTTCAACATCTTATTATTGTTATTTAATTATTTTTTAATGAAAATCTGCGGGCAAAAAAAATGAGCATGTACCCCGCTAGCCAAGAAAACGGACGGACTAGGTTCCTCATTTTCAAAATTGCCCTGCGTGCGGGCCCATTTTCAATTTTTGGCAGGCGGGGCCTGTTTTAACGGCCTTGTTTACCTATCTCTAACTACGAGTACAATAAAAGAGGCATACTTCCTAGTTTAGAATGCTTTTAATCCATCTCAAATTTTATCCCTTAAAAATAATGAATATAGGACAACCTATGAGAGAGAAAGGAATGGACAGTTGGGGGATGGGCTTGGAAATGGGATTGGCTGAGAGAGTTGAATGCTAGAGAGAAGAGTGAACTTGAAACACTAACTCTACTCTTGCATGATTTTAGTCCACAGGCTTCACAGGATGATGAATATTACATGTCTAACAGCAGATCGGATGGCCAGTATACAGTCAAGGAGGCGTACACAAGAATCACACAAGAAGATCAACATCCCTTTGAGGAGGAAGAAGCTAAACAATTACAACAAGTATGGAGTAGATTCATCCCCAAGAAGGTGTCAATATTTACTTGGCGCATGCTACAAAACAGACTTCCGACTAAGTACAATCTACATAGAAGAGGTATTTTGGGACTGGAACAAGCAATTTATTGTACCATGTGCAGAGAATATCCTGAAGATGAGAAACATATTTTCCATGAATGCAAGTATAGCACAACTCTTTGGAAGCAGGTCAGGAAATGGCTTCAGATAACAGCAACACCAACCCCTCCAACTCTCAACCAATTCCTCGAGATGACACCAACAGGTGTGTGCAAGGAGAAATGGAAAATAGTTTGGGCAGCTTTTAATTGGGTGATCTGGTACACAAGAAATCAAGTTCACTTCAATAGTACAAAGATCAACACAGACGACCTTTTGTATAAGATACAAGAACATGTTTGGACCTGGATTAGGCATGCCGGAACCGCCAAGGATTTTGATTTTGGATATTCTTTCACAGACTGGGTTACACAACCAGTGAGTTGTATTGCTTGTATGTAAATAGCTATACACATGTATGATGTACTTTTTCCATATTAATGAAAAAATTTGCTTATAAAAAAAACACTACCATATGCATTTGGGGGTGCTGAAGACAAATAAGTGGTGCGAAACATGAAAATCTCTTTGGCACAGTCTGGTGTGTAAGATATAGAAAACACTGAATAACTTTGTGTTTAATGGTGTCATTCCAAATACTGAACACATTCTGGATGTAACAAATGTGTCCACGTAAATTTGAGCAAAAATATATAACACTCTCGATCCGGGCTTACAATTAGGAGGTTGGCTACAGAATCCTAAACTTTGTATTGGTTATAGATAGCCACCATGAATCAACTCAATTTTTTTTCTTCCTTAAGTTGTAATTAATTTGATGAAAGCCACATTATTAATAAAATGTAAATTTCTAGATAAAAAAATCACTCTGAATGTATTGGGATCGAATAGGTATTATTTATTTAATTTGATAAGAAGATATTATCTATACATTCAATGCACACTAATTTTGAGTGAATATTTAACTTTTGGCATGAAATTTGCTAGTACAATAAATCAAAATCTACCTCGAGAGAAAAATATAACTAAATCATTCAACTAATGTCCGAAAACCAAGGGCGGATTTAGAGGGGGCTTGGCCGGGCTCTAGCCCGGCATAGCTCCGGCTCCACCCTTGCATCAATTTGGATGAATGTGATGGTGTTGGAGCTTGGTTCTTCATAAAAATGGTGTAATTTTAGGGTTTGGTGAAGAGGGAATAGAAGATAGATGAGGAAGATGATAATAGTGGGACCCACATTCTCTCACCTAACCCTCAAAATGTTAAAAAACACAAATTAATTTTATTTTTGAATATCTATAATTACTTTCTAAATTTGAATATTTTTTTTAAAAAAAAGACAAACTCTTTAAAAAAAAAGTATTAGGTATTTTAAATAGTTGTATAGTCATATAAATTATAAAAATAGACTTATTAAATAAAAATAATTAGCATAATTTAATAGAAGAATATTCTTTTAAACGTTTATTATTCGCGAAAAAATATTTAAATTCTTAAAATAAATTTAGCCCCTAAAATTTACAGCCTTTAATTTTTTTTATCCCGACCTAAATTATTTTTCTAGATCCGCCTTGCTGAAAACTAGTTGTTTAATTTGAAATTCGAGTACTTTTATTGGAAATTGGAAAGATAAAGCCGTAAATCAAAGAGTAACCGCTGGGCTATGAGGGCTGGACACAAAGTCAGTCTAAGACATATCATAAAAAAAAAAAAAAGTCAGTCTAAGAATAACTCTTCATTAAGCAACCTGAAATGGAAGGATATTAAACTAGAGACAAACTCAACCATATGCAAGAGGTGCAATATTTATTGCATAGGAGACATTGAGAACACGCAACAATTCTAATTTCTACATATGGCTAGGGCTGGAAGTTGTTCTTCATCAAAGCCTTGAGATCAATACAATGCTCCGCATGGACCTACCATGAAATCAAATTCAAAAAGATTCAAGGAAACTAATATGGAGACTTTGGTTGAATCGAAACAGTACAGTCTTCAAAGAGTGACACTGAAAGAAGAAATTGAGAAGGTGCAACTCCATACCTGGAAACTAATCTGGATGGACTTATTCGCGCAAGCAAATCAACCCCAACATATTTATTTATTTATTTACTTTATTAAGGATTATCCTTAGAATGAATACCAAATTACATACAAAAAAGAGTTTTTAAAAAGCCCGGGGCCAGCCTATCCTGTACAGCGTAATCAACAAAGCATAGGCTAAAGGTCTTTAAAGGGACCTATCTGGTCCAAGCTTGGTTTAGGAGAGTGCGTCGTTGCTTGTAACCCATAGCCTAAAGGGCTTCAACCAAACATATTCTTGTTCAATCTTGATCAGAGAACAACCTTTATGCTTGAATGTAATCCTGTAGTATGAGGAAAACAAGTGAAAGAATCTTTGCCTGTTTTGTAAGATTAAAAAAAAACATGTATATAATAAATAAAACTCAATTTCGACAAAAAAAAAGAAAAAGAAAGAAGCTAAACAATTGATGTGGACTTACAACCATGTTATTAATACGGGATAATCCGGAGTTCTGGTTTCCAATGCAACTTCCGTCCGAGCTCACCAATCCAATGGTCCTTATCAATATCTAATATAGTGTATAAAATACAAGAAGGCCTCCAAGAAAGTTCATCACCTTGTTTCTCACTTTCCACCAAAAAAACTCAAAAATGAAGTTTGCTTCTGCGCTGTTCACTCTCTTCGTCCTCCTAATCTCTCTATACTCCTGCTTCAGAATATTTTCAGTAGGGTATCGATAATGACAAAAATTGAAATTATGTTTATTTCAAGTAAAAACTTGGTTATTAAGACCCCTAATTTTTTTGGTAAGTATTAATGAAAATAGAGAAGAACTCTGAAAGAACTTTTGAGAGAATAGTGATAGGATCTTCAATAATCCTATCCGTATGTGTATATGAATATATAGAATATTGTTGCAAGACATTAATAAAGAAAGCTTCACCTAACTAAATCCTAAATACATCCGTAGGACTTGGTAAGATTGTTATTATGTGGGGTTAGGGAGATCACATTCCATCTTATCCTGAACTTCATTGTTAACACGCCCCGCAAGCGAATGAGAGGAGACATGAGCATGAGCCTGGACCGTAGGAACTGAAACCCGGCTATCCCCAAGCACTTGGTAAAAATGTCTGCAATCTGTGTTGAGATGGCAAGTAGTAATATCTAGGTAAGGACATTTTCTCGAATGAAATGATAGTCCACTTCAATGTTATGAAAGAAAGGATTGGATGCCAATCCAAGAGCTCCTATATTATCACACCAAAGAATCGAACAATCAAGAAGAAGGACTTGAAAATCACGAAAGAGCATCCTAACCCAATACATCTCAGTAGTGGTCAAAACCATAGCATGATATTCTGCTTTAGTGCTTGATCAGGATACAACATTCTATTTCTTGGCAGACCAAGAGATGAGGCAAGAGCCAAGGAGAATACTAAATCCAGTGGTGGATCATCGATCCACCGGATCACCAGCCCAGTCAGAGTCACAAAAGGCTTGAAGCAGCATAGAACCAAGTGTATACCACAAGCCTAAATCAGGTGTGCCCTTTAGATATCGCAGCACACGTTTAGCTACACCCCAATGACCCATGGATGGGTTATGCAAGTGTTGACATAGCTAATTGACATATAAAGAAATATATGGGCGAGTTAGAAAGCAATACTGCAATGCACCCATTGGCTGCCTATAAAGTGGCATCCTACGAGTCAAGAGGCGATGAGTCTGAAGACTGAGGGACCCCACCCGAGGTGCACGGAGACGGAAGAGACTTGGCACACTACATCTTAGATAAGGGTGCTTAAATGGAAGTCGGAAATCAAAATTTCCATTTCCGATTTCTTCCATTTTCGACTTCCATTTTGGTAGAATGGAACTGAAATGGAATCTATTTTCATTTCCTAACATATTCGGAACGGAAATGAAAATAGTCGATCAGAAATGAAAATAGTCGATTCCATTCTCTTAGTCGGAAATGAAAATAAAAATATAAATAAAAATGAAAGTATAACTTAATCCCATTTTTATTCTAAATTCTTATTATTTCTCACATGTTCAAAAAAAATGCCAAACCCTAGTTCTTGAAAGAAAAAAAAGCATGCCGCTCTCTTTCATTTCCGACTGAGAAGGCTTCCATCTTTCTTTCATTTGTTTCTCACGGACTGAGAAGGCTTCCATCGTCGAAAGCTTCATCGTGCAACACCAACTCGGTTTGAAATTCTCATTCTCGTTTCTCTATCTTTCAATTTTTTTAATTTAGGAGTTACTCCACGGTTGAATTTTAGGAATTGGGTTCATTCGTAAAAGAGTTGTGCAATGTGCTTGTAATTACCTTTGACGGATCTCATCATCATATTCGTCAGGAATTTTCGACAAGTTCCATTTCGAGAGGGGGGAATTCCGCAGGAAAAGAAAAGGAAGAGGATGAGTTCCAGTTCGAGTTCGCTTCTGTAACCAGGGATTCACTCTATCTCCACTGCCATATATAGTAGTGTCGTCCAAACAGGGGTTAGTGGGTTGAACTTGTTAGGCAATGTGCAACATTGATGTGAATCAAATAGTGCATCTTTGCTTAGACGATTTCATGATGGTTTTATTTAATTTACACTCATTTAGGTAGGATCTAATATTTTTATGGCATGATTTATGCTTTGATAGTGTTCTATGTGCAGGTAATGATCATTGGATGAAATTGACGATTTTCGAGTGAGGTAAGAGCAGAGTTTTCAGTGATTAACGTTCAACTTAAAAAATTCTGAACTTGAGCTAGGAGTGTCTGATATGAACGTACAAGACACTCATGAAAATCTTGGAAAACACACTACAACGTCTATGAAGAACACTTTGCCAGATTCGGATTATAATGTGGACAAAAGTGAGCTTGAACTTCAGTTAGCAAAACTATCCAGTAATTATTCTGTTCTGCGTAGTCTAGGTTGGTGGGCCATAAGTTGATATAAAAAGATCAGATTGGAATGTGCTATATACCAATGGAAATCCCAAACGACGTATCACAACTTTGTAGAAGAAGCCCGCTCGTAGTTCGGTCCAAAAAGAGGCAAAAAATTACTTTGAAGTCGGTAACAAGAAACTATCCAAGTTCAATGAATCAGTAAATGCCAAAGATTTCTAATTGGATCCAGATAAACATGAGCCAACTTGATGATATTATCAAATATATCATTTTTTAGGCTCACATATCCAAATACTTTAGGAGGAATTTAAAGATTGACATCAAAGCCTAAAATTTAGGATTTTGATTATTATTTACACTTTATCTTCAAATTGTTTTGAAATTCTCATATTTATCACCTAACCTTGGAGGAATTCTATAAATAGGGGCCAATGTACATAGTAGAGGGGGGAGTTTTAGTGGTGGCCGAAATTTAGGTTCCCCTCCTAGTTTTGTTTGAGGTTTTCTTGTTGGAAAGTCAAACGGTTTTGTAATTTTTCAGGAAAAATTCATAATAAATTCTTTATTCACTTCTTTTGATCCAAAGATGATGTCTCTTTCAGAATTCTCATGGCGCGATCATCAACGATGCAAGGCTAATAATTTATTTACTCATAACGTGGAGTAGGGTGGGTCTATCACATATTGTTCAAATTTTATGTTATTTGCAGTTTGGATTTTATGACACATATTCTACACTACTATTTCAATTTTCAACTTGCAGGTGTTATTCGCATCGAAACATGCTTGTTCAAGCCTAAGACTGTTTGCCTCTTTAGCTACGGAATTGGGAGCATACTTAGTCTAGAAACTCCTGAAACTTTCTTTGAAAAAAAAGGAGTTCTTAGGGGCAGATTATGGTGTTTACGTGCTTAGAAGTTATATTAAAATTTATAACGCCTCTTGTTAGAATTTTAGTATAACGAGAATTAATTTATATGCTATGTGTTCAACTTGCTATAGATTTACAATTCTTATTACATGTTCAGTATGTTAGAGTGAAAAATCAACACTTTCCTATTAGCATAAAATCAAACTAATGACTTTAATTTGATCTTGTGTATTTTAGCCACACGAAACCTGTTAGGAGTAATTTTGTCTCATTAAAATTCTACAAAACTTGTGTGCTTTTTCTTTCTCACAGTAGTTCAATTTAATTATGCAATTTTATGATTTTTATTTCCTATTTGGTCACTATACATCTCAATTTTCTTCTTGTAATTTTGTGCATGCTGTTAGGGTTAACGAGTTTGCGTGCTAAGAGCCTAATTTGCCTCTCTGTGGTTCGACCCTTTTATTGCTATAATTGACGCCGTTCTCTTGCGATTTATAGTGATTTTTAGGATATTTTAGCTTGTTCAGTGATTATTTGCGCATTGATTATATATCTTAAGATTCTCATCAAGCACTTTTTGAGAAGTATAATTAGTTTTGAATTTACCAACACATTACCGATAATCCTTGATTTAGTAATTATAGACATGTTAAGCTCCAAATCCAGAATTCAAAACTTTTCTATTCCGGGGCATATAAAACATTGATAAGGTTACATTTTTTTTCATCACAATACACAATTGATGAGGTATATTATTCCACTAGAACTCACTATTATATGAACCAGCCTCTCTCAAGTGCTGACCAATACTAATTCCCACTTCTTTCCTTTTTTCATTAGGGCCTAGGAGGGATTGCTGGTCCCCTATTTCTCAACCTTACAAGTAGTCATCTCAACCTTTTCTTGATGTTTGTAATATTTTTGATTTTTCATTGCGCTATTTTCTTGTGTTGGTCCACCCTTCAGGAATGCATGTGAAAGTGTTTTGGTCCTTGTTTGGTATCTGATCTTACAGTGAATTCATGTCTAGTATAAAAAATGTTCATGGATCTATGTTTTATATTTTTAATGTACTTCTATTGAATTCAACCTAAGAGATGAATCGTCATGGAAAAGGAAAGGGAGCTACAACTTCTTCTTGTCCTCATATTTCAAACTTAGAGTTGGAGGACATAGAAGAACTTGAAGGCGATAGCCTAGAAGAGGAATATTTGGAAACTGAAACACTTTCACCCCCTAAAAAAAGAACAATTAAAAAGCGGTCTCATGTGTGGCAACACTTTGGTGAGCCATATGTTGCAGATGGTATAGAAGTGATTGATTGTTTACATTGCAAGACAAGGGTGTGCTGTGGAAGTAAGAAAGCTGGAACATATAGTTTGTTGCACCATATCAAGCATACATGTACTGTGTTATCAAAAATGAAACAACTTACTATTGATCAGTGCCAATCAAAGATGACTTTCGATGCTTACTCTGGTACAGGGTTGGGAAACATGAGATTGAATAAACTTGAAACAAAGAAAATTCGAAGGTTACTTGCTGATTTCCTCATTGAAGATGAGCTATCATCCATGCTGGTTGAGAAGTCTAGGTTTAGGGAGTATTCGAAGCAGCTTGAACCAAGGTTCAACATGATTTCTAAGCATACTGTTACAAAAGATTGTTTGGGAGTTTGTGTCTGAAAACGTATTATTGAAGAATCAAGTAAGACAGTTAAGTCCGCATGTATGTTTGACGATTGATACTTGGACATCGATTCAGAATATGGTATACATGTGCGTAACCGCACATTTTATAGATTACCAATGGCAATTACACAAAAGGATTCTTGGTTTCAAAAGGGTCACTGTTCATACATGTTTGTCATAGCTAGTTATTGTGATATTTTCGTTTTAATTACCGAACGTCTTAGCATACTAAATTGTATATGGTTTATGTTTATTTATTTCTGCTCATGCACGTTTGTCATTGTCATTGGTAATGGAAGATATAATAAGCAACTGGGGAATTAAAAAGGTGTTGACTATCACAGTGGACAATGCCTTAAACAATAATGCATTGCTGAAAGATCTCAAAGATAGGCAGATCCAAAAGTTTGGATGCATAGAGGGTGGAATAATAGATGACCACAAGAACGTACACATGAGGTGTGTCGCCCATATCTTAAACCTGGTTGTTCAACAAGGATTGAAGGATCTCGATCGTTCCGTGTTGAGAATGAGATCCATGGACAAATGGGTAAAGTAGTCACCTTATCGAGAAGAGCAGTTCAAGACTTATGTTCGCAAGGTAGGTGGATTAGGCTTTCTGCAGTTAGATTGTGAGACTAGGTAGAATTCCACCTATATTATGCTACAATCTGTGGTACAACATCGAGAAGCCTTTGAACATATGTTGGTACATGAAGTTGGCCATTTGAGCTATCTGATGGAAAAAAAAGGGTGGAAGGGAACAATAGATATATGGTGGGGTGTCCTAGCACGACTGATTGGGATCGTGTCTTGATTTTCATTAATTTCTTGAAGGTATACTATGATGTTACGCTGACATTCTCTACCTCCAAGACATGTACTGCTTATCTGTTTTTCCAGGAGTTGTTTAATATCGGGGCTGAGCTAGATACCTTCATGCAGAGCAGTGATCAGTTCTTAAATCAGATGGCAACACAAATGAATGACAAATATTTGAAGTATTGGGGAGAGTTTACGAAAGAAGATCTGGCCCTTAGGTTCAGTAGGTATTATTCTTATCATTTGTTTTAATTTTTATTATTAATTTTTCATGCATTACATCGAAAGATACTTACTGTTTGTTTTGAATTTGATTAGGTTCTTACTGGTTGCAACGATACTTGAACCAAAGTGTAAGCTTCAATGGTTCGAATTCTTTTTGTAACAGATTATGAGCCGTGAGGATGCCACAAAAGTCGTTGAGTTGGCAAAACAAACAGTAGAAGATCTCTTCGCTCAGTACAATTCATTATACGGTGCATCTTCCTCTTCTACAAGCTAGGTTGGGTCATCAAGTACTTCAGGAAGGAATCCAAAAATACAGGCATGGAAAGATATGATTCAAACAACACGATCCAACAAACAAAGTGAGTTGGAGGTGTACCTAAGTGAAGGATCCGAAGACCCTGACAATCCCTGCACTGTATTAAACTGGTGGAAAGTGAAACAAAATAAGTTTCACGCGCTTGCGAGAATGGCGAGAGATATTCTAGCAATACCAATCTCAACCGTGTCTTCAGAGTCAGCCTTTAGCACTGGTGGACGGGTTCTTAATGTATTTAGAATTCACTTGCACCAAAAATGCTAGAGTCTCTGATATGTGCGCAAGATTGGACGAAAGGAAAAGAAGAAGTGCTCTTGCATTGCAATGAAGCAGAGGATGTTGAGACATACGACCTTGACACAGGTGATATTGTGTTTTTAACTTTTTAACATCTTACTGTACTAAGTTGTTTATGTCTTAACTTAATTACGTAAATTCATTTATTTGTGCAGCACTAGAGCGTAATCCAAATACAATGACGGAATGTATTTTGATTATAAATGAAGAAGATGCTTCCACTTGAAGAAATTATTGGCATTACTACTTTTCTCTCTCCGTCCTTCTTCTGTTCCGTTGAGTTCTTTGATCTGAATTATTACGTGCATCTTGACTGACTCTTGATTTTTCAATATTTCATTCTCGGTGGATTTAAACTACCTGTAGACATGTTGATAGAGACAACAACATTGGTTTGATTGTGCTACAAATTTGCATTTTTCGAGCATAGAAGATCAGCTTCAGCTGTGATTTTTTTTTTCTTTCACCATCCAAGTTGGTTTATGAACACACTCATGTTATCTGCGTACTATGAGATAGTAGCTTTAGTTTTCAACTTGGTACCCCTTTAGAATTCCTTGCTCTCTTTGTCCTTTGCAGCAATACATTTAGGCCCTTTGCAGCTATCAAAAAGAGATGTAAAAGAGGATCACCTTGTCTCAAGCCTTTTTATAGTTTAAAAAATAAAAAACTCTGGCTAATCCGTTTATTAAAACTGCCAGTTGACACATGAGGAGATCCAAGAGATCCATTTATAGTCAAAACCCATCAATTCCATCATGGAGAACAAGTAATCCCACTGAACTGAGTTTTCTTGAAAATCGATTTTGAATAGATTAAATCCCGTGTGTGTTTTCTTTGCCATGTATATAATCTCTTAGATAGCAACTTTGGCAGCACTTTATTAGCAACCCCTATCAGTGAAATAGGTCAAAAATGCTCTGGTTTTGTCAAGCTGTCTACTTTTGCTTGCAAAGATGTAAATGAAGAACATAAACCAAGAAACTTGAAAGAACCGCATTCATTGGTGTTGATGTATTCACTCTCAAAGACTAATCATTTGTCACTACTTAACAAACATAGGATGCTGAAGCGCTTGTATGAATGGAAAGCAAATGCCTATGAGGCTGCGTGCAATGTAATAATGCAATCATACCTGAAAGTTTAATTTTTTAATTAAAAATTGGGAATGGAAATGGAAATTTTCATTTTCATTCCTATTAGGAAATCAGAAATGGAAACGGAAATTTCCAGTTCCATTTTTAATCGAAAATTCAGAATTTTTTTTATTTCGATTCCGAATGAAAATAGGATAATTCTAAAAGAAAATGGAAATTTTCTTCCAAAATGAGTTTATAATGAAAATAGAAATGATCATTTTCGTCGGAAAATTTTGAAATAAGCTAGTCTCGATGAAGGAAGTATTTTGTGCAGTCTTCTTATGCTTATAATTGGCTTATAAGAACATTTTTTCAAAAAATGAGGAGTTATTTTTTAAAAAAATATCCTTATAAACCAATTATAATTTTAAGAAGGCCGCACAAAATAGGTGCAAAGACTTTTATTTTTTGGTAGAATGCTGTTTAATTAAAAATAAAAAAAGAAGTAGTGAGTAATCCGTATTCTGAGGAACGACTACCAAACACCCTAAATCAAAACTGAATGTCCCCTATCAAACACACTTATCCGTGTTAACCCCACAGTAGTCCGCGAATCTGGTTTACTCCTATTCAGTTACCAAAGACACCCTAAGGGTGAGTTTGGTAGCCGGATAAGAGTAAACCAGGTTCGTGGACTACCGTGGGACTAACACGGATAAGTGCGTTTGGTAGGGGACATTCAATTTTTTCCTGTAGTTGGTTTAGAGTGTTTGGTAGTCGTCCATCAGAACACGGATTACTCACTCCTACACGGATTACTAACTGAAATTACTAATATGCCATTTCTTAGTCCCTTTTAAGTTAAAATGAATTAATTTAATTAATTAAGTTAAAAGTGGATTAATGTACTTTAATTAATTAATATATCAATTTAAATAAATAAAATTAATAAATATAATTTATTTCAATACTATATTTAATTTATAAATTTACTGAATAAATTAAATTAATTAATACAATAATTATTAAAATTTAATTAATTGACATAATAATTGAAATAAATTCTTTAGTTGATATGATAAATTAAATAATTTAAATTAATTAGAATAACAATTTAAATCAATGTGATCAATTAATTAATTTATTGAGTCAAATAAATTAAGTTATTTATATATTAAACTAAAATAGTAAATAGCTGAAAGATTAAGGGTAAAATGGGTATTTCAGATGGGTGGTTAAAGTTGGATTACTCAAACCCACCATGATGAAGGGATTAAATCATAGGTTTTAATCCGGCTTTGTCCAGGTTTATCCCTGCCCGAAGAGTAATCCGTCGGGCAAGTGGATTACTATACGGAGTACCAAACGCCGGATAAACCTGATTTACTAGAGGTAAACCAGGTTAATTCACCCACAATCCGGCTACCAAACAGGGCCTAACAAGTGTTGGAATTAATACATGCAAAAGACAAGTGTTAGAAATATGCATGTAAACTGACGAAATTGTCTTGGCAAAACAACTCAAGTGATTAGAAGTGACAAATATATTAGTCAAATTCTATAAATAAGGCCTTATAATAGAAAATGAGGTGTAGAGAAACAAAAGTAAAAAATATTTTGGAGAATAAAAATTAAAAATAATCTTTGAGATATATATTATTCTTTGTATTTATTATATTGTTATTATCTTTATTTCACAATTGTTCCATAATTTTTTCATGTTTCTCCTGCCACATCTCTCTCAAACTAAATAAAAAATGCGTAATTATTTTTATCCTCGACCCAAACTTGACAACGCTAATCCTACAAAGAGGAAGAAGGAATCTCCTTCAAACAAGAATCAGCGAGAGACAAGAAAAATGGCAAAGACCATCTTCAATTTTTTGGAGAATGAACTCGGAAGTTTGTTATGTTATATAGGAATCATTATAGATTATTATAAATTTTGTTAATGAGAATTTACCTAAATAACTCAAACTTAACTGTGTAGAATTACAAAATAGCCTTTCTGTAAATTACATGATCTGAACCGTTGAATATTTCTTGATTTGTGGCTATAATTCATTCAGATGCTTGTAATCCTATTCGTACATTATTGTTAATGACAGTTGAGGCTGATAATCCATGTAATAAAACCAAAGTGATCTGGACT
>JAOWBN010221344.1:0-13195 GCA_028565015.1 Pinguicula moranensis | reverse complement strand
TGCTTTTCGTCTCTCTAAGGGAGCAGGCAGGAATAAGCTTCATGCCTGATTCATGAAAACAAATCTTCCAGCATTCTAAAAGTATAAATGTTAGTTAATCTTGTTATAATATGTGCGCATGGAGCTGTGTTCACTTGCATAGTTTAGACTATATAATTGTATTACTTAAACATTTTTCATTTGAGGCAGGGATAAAAATAAAATTTCCTCTATTTTTAAAAAAAAATGGACTGTCCAATTCCGTTCGAGACTATGTTTAGTAAACATGTAATTACTTTATTGGGCTCAATTCCATTTTCTTACCAATCCCACCATTTGGTGTGCAATTCCGGTAACAATTCTTTGTTAATTCTCAAGATGAGATTGCTAGTAAACGGGGCCTTAGTGAATTAAAGTTTTCATATAGTTTTAAAAGCAATTTTGGTTTTTGAACTAAGGGAACCAGAGTCCCTCATAGCTTTTATTAATGTTCCTGCAAAAACAATATTAGTAAATCCCAAGCAATTTTAAACATTTTTAAAACTTAGCTCGTGACACTATTTTTGTTCCAAAATCTACTGCATTCTCAGAGTTGGAATTTTCAAAAGTTTGATCACATTTCTAGCTAGAGTATCACGAATAAAGTGGAATTTCACATCTATATGTTTTATTCTTTCGTAAAATACAGGGTTCCTACTTAAATGAATTACAAATTGGTTATCACACAAAACTGAAACACTTGAATTTGAAATTCCAGTTTCACTAATTAAGCCATTTAACCACAAAGACTCCGTAAATGCATTAGTTAAGTTTATATACTCAGCTTCTATGGTTGACAAAGCAACCACAGGTTGAAGTTGAGACTTCCAACTTACACAATTACCACAAAATAAGAAGCAATAACTAGATGTTGATTTTCTGGAATCTAAATCTCTAGCAAAGTCATAGTCTGTAAATCCACAAATATCCAAAGTAGGATTTCTCTTAAAATACAATCCAGCATTAAAAGTACTTATCAAGTATCTAACAATCCATTTTAAAGCATACCAATGCTCAATTCCTGTGTTGGACATAAATCTGCTTAACAGAGAGACAACAAAGGTAATATCTGGCCTAGTACTAACCATAGCATACATCAAGGAACCAAGTAAGTTTGAATAAGGTATTCTTTTCATTTCTTCAGTTTCTACAGGTATTGTTGGACTTCGATTTTTAGAAAGTTGAAAATGAGCAACAATTGGCAAAGAAACAAATTTACAATCAGTCAACAAAAATTTATTGAAAACCTTTTTCATATAAGAGGTTTCATGCAATTTCAAAGTCCCCAACTCCCTATTTCTCATAATTTTCATTCCCAAAATTCTTTTGACTTCTCCTAAGTTTTTCATTTCAAATTCAGAGCTTAACATTGCTTTTAATTTCTCTATTCTAGATTTTGCTTTACTTATCAATAACATGTCATCTACATAAAGCACCAAAAACATGGAGGAATTTTCAGAATGAATGAAATAAAAGCAAGAATCATAACGGCTTCTTTTAAACCCTAATTCTAACATAAATGAATCAAATCTTTTGTACCACTGTCTGGGGGTTTGTTTTAGTCTGTATAAGGATCTTTTCAGTAAACAAACAAAATCAGGTTGTTTAGAATCTATAAAGCCAAGTTGGTTGATCCACGAAATTCTTCTTCTAATTCTCCATTTAAATATACAGCTTTAACATCAAGTTGTTCAATTTTTTAGATCAAAACAAGCAGCATATGCTAACATAATTCTAATAGCCTTATACTTAACAGCAGGAGAAAAAATTTCATTACTGTCAGTTCTTTCTCTTCGAGAAAAACCTTTAGTTACTAACCTAGCTTTAAAAAGTTTTAGATCAGAGGGTAAAGTTCCTTCTTTTATTCTGTACACCCATTTACTACCTATTGTTTTCTATTTTTTAGGTTTAGGAACTAAAATCCAAATTCTGATTTTTCTTAAATGATTATATCTCATTTAACATAGTAAGTTTCCCATTTTCAGAATTTTCACAAGTAATAGCAGTACTGCAAGTTTTAGGTTAAAAAATACTAAGATTATTAGCAACAAAAAAAGCATAATCAAGTAATTTAATAAAGTTTACATATCTAGCAGGTGGCCTCCTATTTCTAATCCCCTTATTTAGGACAACACTGTCCGAGGTGGAGGGTTGGAATATGCCTATTTCTGAGGGTTCCTGAATTTCTTTAGGATCCTCAGTTTGTGTAACTTGTTCAACGTTCAATTTGTTCATGTTCAGGTGGTAAAATTCTCCTATATAACTCCACTTTATTCGAAGTTTCCCAAGGCTCCACCTCAATTGATGCAACAGAAATAACAAGTAAGCGAGGAAATTCAATTTCATTAAAAATAGCATCCCTGCTAACAATGGTTTTAACACCAGGTACACTTTTATCCCACATCCTATAGCCTTTTGTGCCTTCTTGATAGACAAGAAAGACACATTTTTTGTGACATTGGATCTAATTGATGAGATCTAGTGTGAATAAAACTTGCACACCTAAACACCCTTAAGTGGATCAGATTCTAGTCTCTTCTAGACTAAGCAAATCTTGGGTATTTAGTGTCTAAGGCAAACGAGGGGCTCCTATTTATTAGATAGGCTGCCGTACTCAATGCCTCCCCTCATAATGGTTTTTTTTTCAAACTAGAGGTAACAAGTAAATATCTAACTTTATCAAGTAATATCCTATTCATTCATTCTGCTACTCCATTCTCTGAGGTGTATAACGTACAGTTCTATGCCTAGTAATGCCACATTCAGAACATAAAGCATCAAAAGTATAATTGCAGAACTCCAAACCATTATCAGTTCTCAAATATTTAATTCTTTTATCAGTTTGATTTTCAACTTAAGTTTTTCATTCTTTAAACCTTGAAACTTCATCTTTTTAATGTAACAAAAACACCCACACCTTTCAGCTAAAATCATCAACTATTGACATAAAGTGCGAGCAGAACTGATTGTCATTATGGCTTAAAGATCCTTTAGCCCCTTGGTCTGACCAGGAGGACATGGTAGCAAGCAAAAGATTCGTTCGGGTGAAAGTATTTGGTCTGCCCTTAATAGCATGGAATGAGGAGATGTTTAAACAAATTGGTCAGCAAATAGGGACTTTCATATGTACTGACCTTGAAACTGAGAAGCGCCTTCAACTGGAAGGAGCTCAAATACTTCTGGATATCCCCATTCACAAGACCATACCATCCTCAATTGTAATCAATATCAACAACTGTGAGTATACACTGCTTGTTAGGGAGGTTGATACAGACAAGAGAACTAACATTGACTGGTCTGAACTTTCATTTTCTGCCTCTGAGGATAGTCTGGATTCACTGGAATCCTTCCATATCACACTAGCTTCCAATCTGCTGCAAACACTAATGAAGACTTTCAGATCAAGACTGTAAATAGCGAGCTAGAACAGGATAATAAAGAGACTCCTCAGCCAACCGAAGAACCTACTAGGGACACCTCCATGCCCAGTCAACCTATCTGGGCCCCCCTAAAACTAGGATGGTGGCCTGAAACGCCATCCAATACCAACCATGAACAACAACTGGTCATACATACACCAAATGAGCACCCAATCACCCCTAGCTCTAGAAAACAACCTGATCAAGTGACACCACTAGTCACTCTGCCTGCTGAGGGTGGTACCATGGATGACTTAGAGAATTTTCCCCCACTTTCAACTCATGACAAGGAAGTTTTGCACTCAACTCATCATCGGGAAAATAAAAATTCAATGCAGAGAAAAACCGGTCCTACAATGAGGATTCAAGCCAAGAGAGAAGCTCAGAGTAATTATGAGACTGATAAGGCTTCCTTGAACCAATGGATAGATCAATTGATGGATCAACAATCTAGAAGACATACCTTGGCAGTGCAAAACCAGAAGCAGACTGAAACATCCTCAGCAACAAAAAGACAACAGGTTATTGATGAGATCATAAATACTGGAGAGGAACTTGGCCTAGACTATGGACCAACTTACGATCCTGCCAAAGCTTAACTTGATAGAATACTTAGTAACAACAGTGCCCAGCAGCAGAGAAATTCAGCCAAGGATTAGAGCAGCAAGGTGACTAACATTGACCAATGCAATTGATAACCTATAATGTTAGGGGACTTGGGGGTCAAGGAAGAAAGAAGAGACTCTCACAACTGATCATGAAACAGCAAGTAGACTTTATTGGAATCCAAGAAACTAAGCTTGAAGTGATACATAGAAGATTGTGTCAAAGATTATGGTATACTGATGATTTTGACTGGGCTTATAGTAGATCATTAGGGCAATCAGGAGGACTATTATGCATATGGAACAAGAAAAAATTCACAAAAACAGGTATGTGTTCAGGAAGTGGCTTTCTTGACATCTCAGGAAATTGGTGCAATGAGGTGGTGCAATGTAATATGGTCAACGTGTACGGCCCTGCATAGCTACAATCAAAGGAATCCTAATGGCAGGAAATGCAGGACTACTACTCAGGAAAGAAGCAGGAAAAATGGTGTCTTTTTGGTGACTTCTGTTCTACACCTAAAGGAAAGGAAGGGTTCCATCTCAACAAGATATGGAGCTGAATTATTGGCATTCCGGGGATTTATTAACAATATGGGATTACATGACCTACCCATGGCTCGAAGAAAATACACCCGGTACCCAAGCTCCCTGAAATGCACAAGTAGATTGGACAGATTTTTAATTAATGATGTGTGGCTGTTCTCATCTTCTGACTGGGTACAAATAGATATGGACAAAGATGACTCTGACCAAATCCCAGTGGCCCTACAAACTATTATAAAAGACTGGGGTCCCAAACCTTTCAGAGTTCTCAACTACTGGCTAGAAGATGATAATTATAATAAGATGATAGAAGACATCTGGAACCAACCGTGTAACCTTAAATATGCAGGACAGAGACTCAAACACAAGATCTGAGAAATCGGAGTAGGGGTGAGGAAATGGAACATTGATGCACCAAGAGACTTATCCGCAGAGAGAAATAAGGTGTTGAATTCTCTCAAAGAATTGGAACTAGAAGATGATTCAGGGGATACAACTTCAAATGATCTACAACAGAGGGCAAAGGTTCTATGGGAAGAGGTGCACAAAGTGACTTATAAGCTGGACACAACTAATTACAAAAAGTCCAGGCTCCAGTGGCTTAAACTAGGGGATGCCAACACTGCATACTATCATAGATGCATAAATAAATGCAGAAATATGAACACCATCATAGGTATATGGAAGAACCAAGTCTGGATCGATGATGTACAACAAGTGAAGAATTGTTTCAGAGATCACTTCCAGAGAAGATTTCAGGCTAATATGTTAAAGAAGCTGACAGATTCTGCATGGAACACACTGATATTACCCTTCACAGAACATGAAATATTTGAAGCTATTAAAGCTTGTGGCAGCAATAAGAGTCCAGGGCCTGACGGGTTAGATTTTGGCTTTATCAAGCATTATAGCTATCTGTTCAAAGATGAGATATTGAGGATGATCCAGGAATTCTACGAAAATAGCAGAATAACAGCTGGGGCCAATGCTGCCTACATCACTCTTGT
Organism: Pinguicula moranensis; assembly: GCA_028565015.1. Lineage (NCBI taxonomy): Eukaryota > Viridiplantae > Streptophyta > Magnoliopsida > Lamiales > Lentibulariaceae > Pinguicula > Pinguicula moranensis. Next base: position 7,600 of record JAOWBN010221344.1, on the reverse strand, counting down.
AGCTAAGAAAACAAACCCAATGGAAGTTGATGATTTCAGGCCAATAACCCTTATTGGTATTATGCCTAAAATCTTGTCCAAAACCCTTGCAAGAAGGCTAGCTACTGTGATGGACGATATTATCTCACCACAGCAAATGGCCTTCATCTAAGGAAGAAAACTGCTTGATAGCACTCTGATAGCCAATGAAACAATTGATGAGCTTAGGAAGCTAAAGAAGTCTGCCATAATACTCAAAATGGACCTGGAGAAAGCATTTGACACGTTAAACTGGTCTTACCTCCTATCTGTAATGCAGCAAATGGACTTCCCTGAGGCATGGATCTGCCGGATTGCCGAAATCCTTAGCTCTGCCTCATGCTCTGTCTTAATCAATGGAAGCCCTACCTCGGAGTATCTTCCTCAGAGAGGACTAAGGCAGGGGGATCCACTATCCCCCTGCTCTTTAATATTGCAGCAGAAGGCCTCTCAGTCTTATTACACAAAGCAACAAGATTAAATAAATTCACCCCTCTGTAGGTAAGAAGAAAGAAGGTGGATCTCTCCTATCTGCAATTTGCAGATGACATCCTGCTTTTTGGTGAATCAAGATGAAAAACAATCAAAGTCTTCAAAGCTATCCTCCTGAATTTTGAACTATTATCTGGATTAAAAGTGAACTACAGCAAAAGCTCAATATATGGAGTTAATATGGATGGCAGAACCTTGGAGGAAATGGTTATATATGTAGGCTGCAAACAAGGTCACCTCCCCTTCAAATATCTTGGTGTTCCAGTAGGAGTAAAGAACCACAAAGTTGAGGCATGGAAACCCATAACGGCTAAGACAACACTGACTCTGCAGTCCTGGGAGAACAATATGCTTTCAATGGGAGTTAAGGTGGTATTAATTAATTCTATACTCAATTCACTACCTTTGCATTACTTATCTTTTTACACTATACCCAAAACTGTCCTGCACAAGCTAACAACATTGTAGAGAGATTTTTTCGGGGGAAGGAATGCAGGTAAGAGAGCTGCAGCATGGACCGCCTGGAGAAAAATAACCCTACCCAAAAATAAAGGAAGACTTGGCATTAAAAGAGTAGGAGAGTTCAACATTACACTGATAGGGAAATGGGGGGCCATAATTCTTCAAGGAAGGAATTCCCTAGTCATTGATGACTGAGATCTAAGTATGAAACAGAGATGGGGCTGCAACTGGGGACACTCAGACTCCTCCAGAGGCCTATAATCCCAAGCCTTCCTCAGAGTGGAAGAAGAAGAGGGAACCCTTATTCATCCTCCTGGTGGAAGGCCTTACAACATATCACCTCACAGGATTGGTTTACTCAAAATGTGGACATAAAGATTGGTGATGGGTCTAGAACACTTTTCTGGAAGGATAAGTGGATTACAATTGAACCCCTGTCAGAATCTTTCCTACTCCTTTTCAGAATATCAATCAACTCTCTGATTTTTATCTCAGATGCAGGAACATGGGAAAATAACAGTTGAATATGGAACCTTTTGTGGAGATGAGAATTGAGGAACAATGAAGAAGGCAACCATCTTGACTAGCTCACAGCCCTTCTACAAGGAACATCCCCTGTGCAACTTAGTAAAGACTCATATTATTTCAAAGGAGAGACTTTCGGCAAATACTGCACCAAATATTTATATCAAAAGCTGATAGAAGCACAAGAGTCACCATTCACCAATGAGGAGGCTAGTCAGTTGTCATCAATCTGGAATAAATTTTCTTAGGCCAAACATGCCATCTTTGCATGGAAGCTCCGGACAAAAGCCCTGCCTATCAAGCAAACACTGCAGGATAGAGGCATCATACCTACTGAGCAGGAGATCCCTTGCACCCTGTGCAGTGCAGGTCAGGAGAATTATGAGCACTTATTCTGCAATTGCCCTATAACTCTTTCTCTCTGGCAGGAATTGGAGATATGGCTCTTTCAGGGGATATCAAACCACATACTGTCCCTATCAGTACCCACATTTCAGGAGTTTCAAAATAGGAAACCAGCGGGCAGCAACTCAGATGCTTGGAAATCTATATGGATATCCTTTGTCTGGCAACTGTGGAAACTAAGGAATAAAAGCCACTTTGAGGGGGTAAACCCTGTGATTAACTCAGTACTACAAGCCTTACAAAGAAATACATGGCTTAACATGAAAGCTCACCAAACTCAATTTACTTATACTCTAAATGATTGGATAGTATGCCCTTTGAGATGTATCGAACTCTGAACTCTAATGCAAACTCTGCAAAATGATTATCAAGTATGATATTTGAACTTCCAGGTTTAGACTGTGGTGGCCATGATATACCTATTATGATTAGGGCAATTATGGGATGCCATGACTCTTCTATGTTAGTATGCTGACGGGCAAATTTAGGATGAAAATGAAGCTAACTAACATTGCAGGTGCACGTGCATATAGAGTGGAGAATGATGCTGAGTAGTAATAGTATTTTGTGGCTAGCTATGTGTGCAATGTAAATGGCAATCCATATTGTTCAGTTTGAACTCCTGACCATCATGTAAGTCTCTGCAAGGTACAAGTACAGGTTGAAAGTATCAAAGAAGATGTACCTCGTGTGGTTCATCCAAAAACACCATCAAACCTCGCATCTGGAACTAAATCTCAGCTGCTTCACATCAAATGTCAAAAATAGGAAACATCTTGTAAAGCGTGATCGGTAGACAGTGGAATATTACCAGGATTCGGATCAATGAATATGTGGATAGACACAACATACGTGTCAACCTTGTAATTATGTTCTTGCTTTGTTTTTGCTTCTATTTCATTCATTGTGAGAGACCTATTATTACCTTTATTAATAGAATTTAGATTATATAAAAAAAAACTATTGACATAAAGTATCTAGCACCACAATGAGTTGAAACAGATTCAGGACCCCATAAATCAGCATGTAGGTATTCAAGAATAGATTTTGAAAGATGTATTCCTTTTGCAAATTTGAATCTATGTTGTTTTCCAAGAACACAACCTTCACAAATATTCAAATCAATTATAGAATGTTTGCCTAATACTTCTCCAGAATGCAGAATTTTTAGACCCTTCATGCTCATATGACCTAGCCTTAGATGCCGTAATTTTGAGTTTTCAGATGCACAAGATGCAACAACACAATCATCAACATGTTCTATAAATTTTTCATCTAAATAATATATGTTTTTCCTAGTAGAAGTTAGAACAAGTTTTTCAGATTTAAAAGAATTAAAAAAACCATTTTCACCATGAAAAGCACAGCCAGATTCTTCTAAAACCCCTAAAGATATTTTTTTCCAAATCTGGTATATATATAACATTTTTTAAAGAAATACTGTTATCACCTAACACTTATAAATGTATTATTCAAGTTCCCTCTACAGAACAGATGTTGTGATTCCCCATATAAACAACCCTTTGTTCGTTTTTTTTTAGAAAAGCACAACAACCCTTGTTAGTGACCTAGAACACCAATCAGTTGATGGTGCACTTGTTAGTTTCATGTATACTGAATGATGTATTTCATTTTTTTCCTTGATTTTTGTATATATTCTGGATCATTTTGGTTGAGGACTCGAATTGTGAAACTCTATGAATTAATAAAAACTCTAAATTAGTCCCTAGTCTTTAAGTCATTACCAAAAGAACAACTAGATGACTATATAGACTTGCATGTGGATTAATGTATGATCATGTTTCACAGATCATTAATACGGGGTATCTATTTAATCACATGAAATATGAATGTACATGGTACATGAGTATTGGACTTGACCTATACTGACTTGTGTATGAATTGTGTTTGTGTCATTAGCAAAGTCATATAGTATTAATTCAGTTATCTGAGATATTCAGAATTCTGGGTGATGAATGTGTATTACGTGAGGTTATTAAACGTTCCTTTTAACCGAGGGGTTATAAAAGTTAGTTTTTCAAATATGCAAGATTCATGTTGGAAGTTATGGAATATCAAGATGATACTTTTGTCTGTCTCATCTCGGATGAGATTATTAATATCCCTGGACCCCTTGATGCAATAATAACTGTTACGCATGCATTTGTGATTATGGTATAGTCACATATATGTACTGAAGATCAAGAAAGTAATTAATGGTCAAGGATGACACATTCATACTCTTGACATTGATTATTGGATAATAAGCGATGAAAGAATTAATACTAAATGAGATTAAATGATCACGATTTGTCTATATTAGATCGGATCATAATGCATTGTAGATGCCGCTTATGATTTATAAATTAATGAGATTAATTTATTACCGATTTAGATATGGATCATACTGGGTCGCTCCATCTAGAGAACTAAATAATTAAGAATTAATTATGTGCGATATAATTGACGGGTTCCACGAACGGGAGAATATTGGATTTTGGTGGGACTTGAACTCAATTCAATTACAATTTAATGTAATTGGGCCTAACGGGATTGAGCCCAAGTAATTATTTTGCAATTGGGCTTGAGTTTTACTCGAGCCCAATCACTTAATGACTCAAATGGGATTTGAGCCCAAATGGGATAAAATATGTTTCAGTTTCGGTCGGTTAAGAAATATAGAGAACGAGAGTCTCGTGCAAGCCTCTGTATGATCAAGTGGCTCGATTTCTAACGTTCCAAAAACTTTCAAATTCGGACCAACCTTGAAATCGAAGCCAAAACAGTTTATTCGTGTTCTAAGATGTAAAGGATAGTCGTACTAACCTCAATCTCGCCGAAAATCGAAGAACTCGCCGGAGTATCTCGAACCAAAATCGTGCAATGAGAAAATCGGTACTCGAAGCCAAAACAATTAACGGCGACGAGGATTCGTTCGGTTTTCCGGTCGAAAATCTCACAATGAGAAAACGCGCAGACGAAAGTTGAAGAAGACGTGAGCCCTTCTCATTCAACCGAACAATGAGAACTTATCTCATTTCAGTTGGGCTTCAAGCCCAAAATCGATTTTATTTCATTAATTGCATTTGGGCCGTGAAGCCCAACTTGCAACTTTAATTCAATTTGGACTCAAAATAAAATCAAGCCCAATTGCATTGGATTTAATCTCATTAAATCCAATTAATTCTCGTCCGTGAAATTCTCCAATTATGTCTCACATAATTAATTATTTATTTCTTCAGTTCACCAGATAGAGCAACCTGATAGGATCTATATCTAAATCGGTACTATCATAAGAAACATCTAGCAATGCATTATGATCCGATTTAATATAGATACATCATGATCCTATAAATCTCATTTAGTATTAATTATTTTGTTACTTAATATCCAATTATTAATGTCAAGTGTAGGAATGTGTCAGCCTTGACCATTAATCATTTTCTTGATATATCTTTAAATAATTGTTAATATGTGAATATCTCATAATCACAAATTGCCAGCATAACAATTATTACTGCATCAAGGGAACCAGGGATATTAATAATCTCATCCAAATATGAGATGGACAAAAGTATCATCTTGATATTCCATACCTTCCAGCATGAATCGTACATACCTTTATAACCCATCGGTCAAAAGAGGTGTTTGATAACCCCATGTAATAAACATTCATAACCTATAATTATGAATATCTCATATAACAGAATTAATATTATATGACTTTGCCGATGACACAATCCATCCAGTAAGTCAAATAGGTTGAGTCAAATATTCATATACCTCGTACACTTATATTTTATGCGATTAAACAGACACCTCGTATCAATGATTTGTGAAACATGATCATGCATTAATTCACATGCTAGTCAATATAGTCATCTAGTTATTTTCTTGCTAATGACTTTTTAAGACTAGGGACTAATTTAGAGTTTGATAAACTTATGGAGTTTCATAATTTGAGTCATCAACCCAAATTATCCATAATATATATATATATATATAACTCAAGGAACAAAATAATTTTTACATCCAATATACATAAAACTAACAAGAGCACAATGTTATAAGTCACACTAAACTAACAATAACAACTTGAGAAACCCCTTTTTAAAATATGAATCAATTTTCTACATTATCAGTATTTACCTATACAATTGGGACTAAGGCGATATGCTGATAAAATATGAGATTTTTCATCCAACTGATCTCCAATCTTTTCTGCAATATTCTTGCCTTCTTGGATTGATAATGTAGAAAATTTTCATCCAACTTGAGTTTAATTGGGACTAAGGCGATATGCTGGGCGGTTTGGCAAAATTGACCTCGAAACAACGTCAATTTGGTGTTGAATGACCCTAATGGGCGGTATCCCATGAGGAAGATCCTTAAGCATCAAGCCATTGAACTCAGTCAACAACTGTCGCACCTCTATTGGAAGATTTGCCTCACCGTTTGTTGTTGCATCATTCTCATGGGGCAATAGAGCATACACCACACCCTCATTCTCCATCTCATCAAGAAACTTGAACATCGAAAGCATATTAGTATTCTTTTTGACCGGGATATGAATAAGTCATTTTCGTTGGGGTGCCAACACGACCTTTTTTCCATTAATGCTAAGGAAATAGGTGTTCTTGCGGTCATCATGCACAACACTACGAACAAACTACCCAAGTTGACACAATAATAAGTGACAAGCATCCATGGTAGCGACATCACACTAAGCATTATCAAAATACTTCTTCCCAGCAACATTTATTGATTGTTACTTCATTATCTTTGTTCAACCATGACAATTTGTATGACTTGGGATGACCAACTGTTTTCAAATTCAACTTCTGGGCAGCTTCCTCCACTACATTCTCACAACTTCTACTATCAATGATCAACTTGCAAACATTGTCCTCGATGGTGAAGTCGTGTGAAAGATATTAGTCATGAACCAATCATCCTCGGAATCATCCTTGGGAGTCAATAGGCTCTTGCGAACAACTAGAGTCTCATAACCATCACCATACAGTACATCATCCATCTCCTCCTCCTCATATACAGGCCTGTCCATCTCCTCATCATCGTCTTCTATGTGTTCCTCAATCAACAAGGTTTTAACCTTCTGGATAGCTGGATTCCTAGTTCCTACACTTACTTGATTCATGCGCTATTCACTAGAACGATAACATTTAATGATAGAATTAGTATTACATTGTGTTGGTTTTTGAGTGACCTTGGGGTTGAGCTTATTGGGTGCTTTCACCACTCCTGGTGGATGGCATCCTATTTTGTTGTTTCTCGACAGCTAGCGCACATTGATAAGCCTCCAAAACACTTCATAAGGACTAAAGACTTAGGACATCCTCCAATGATTGGTGTAATCCTCCAATATACCATGCCACCAATTGCTCATTGAACTCGGATAGATCATTATGGACAACCAATTGATAGAACTCCTCGGTATTGATGTGAATCTTTGCTCACAGAACGAAAGCGTGAAATCGGGAACTTATTCTTGTATCAAAAGAAACATATGAATTATGCAAATTTCGAAATTAATGAAAATAAAAGGATAGATTGTGCAACCCAACAAAAAGTTACACGAAATAGAAGGATGAAAAAGAACAGAGATGGAAGAAACGTATTATGCCGTAGAAACCCAATCAAACATGGAACATCAACCCCTAGCCAACTACTACGCTAG
>JAOWBN010221334.1:0-13195 GCA_028565015.1 Pinguicula moranensis | reverse complement strand
ACAAGATGATTTTAGTCATCCAGTATACATGAAAATAACAAGAGCACAATGCTCTAGGTCACACTATACTTAACAGAGTCTGGGTCCTGATGAGGTTAACTTTCATTTCCTCCAGACTCACTGGGAGGTTTTGAAAGAAGATTATATTGCTTTCTTGATGAATTTTTATTTTTCGGGAGATTTATGCAAGGCGATTAATTCTACATCTATTGTCTTGCTTGCAAAAGTCCTTTCTCCGATAGAGCTTGATCATTTTCGTCCTATATCCTTGGTTGGTAGCACTTACAATTTATTATCAAAGCTTTTGGCAAACGGACTGAGGTTAGTGATTGATAAAGTTATTTCTCCTCAACAGTTAGCTTTTATTCGAGGTCGAAAGATTCAAGAAGGTATTTTGCTTGCTTGTGAATTATTGCACCATGTTAAATTATCGAAGGATCCTACTATTTTCTTGAAAGTTGATTTCACAAAGGTGTATGACTCTGTTAACTGGTTCTTCTTGTTTAACATGATGAGGAAAATAGGGTTTGCTGAGAGATGGATATTTTGGATGAGGGCTTGTATACAGTCTGCCTCAGGGTCAGTTCTTGTCAATGGAGCATCATCTGGTATTTTAGATTTTCATCATGGTCTGAGGCAAGGTGATCCATTGTCACCATTTTTATTCGTTATAGCCACGGAGGGTCTGAATTTATTACTTCATCGTGCTATAGATATTGGTGTGTTGCGGGGGATTCAATGTGGAAAATCAATTTATACTCATTCCTTATATGCAGATGATATTTCATTATTCGGGCCAGGAAATCTTCAGAATGTTCAAGGAATGAAGGCTATTCTTCGATTATATTAACTTGTTTTTGGTTTATCCATTAATTTAAAAAAGAGTAGCATATTGGGGATAAACATTCCCCCTGATACCTTATAGGGCTACGCCAACGAGTTGCATTGTGAGGTGGTGTCCCTTCCTTTTGAGTATATATGGATTCCGGTGGGTTGTAACCCATGTTATGTGCGTTCTTGGAGATCTCTTATTCTGGCAATGTGAAAGAAGACTGCTTCATGGGAGAATCAGTTTCTAAACTTTGGAGGTAAGGTGACTTTGATAAAGACTGTATTATTCAGTATGCCTGTATATTATTTCTCTTTATATAAAGCACCAAAGTCTATCATTAAGGAGATGAATAAAATCTGTACATCCTTTCTTTGGTCAACATATTCTAGAACATCTCGAGGTATTACCTGGATTAGTTGGGAGAATGTGTCAAAGTAAAGAATGTGGAGGGTTGGGTTTGTTGGATCTTGAATTATTTAATGTTGCTTTATTGGCTAAGTGGGGATGGAGGCTACAAACAGGGACAATTGGTCAGTGGAGGGACATTGTTATGCACAAATATGTTCGGAGAGGAGAGGGGAATTGGTCAGATTTAGCTGTTCGTGATGGGCATTCGAGATGGTGGAAGGACTTGTACTCTATTATTTGTACCTCATCTTGGTTTCTGGAGAGGTGAAGCGACGGGTAGTGAGTGGAGATCGGACACGGTTCTGGGAGGATGACTGGCTTGATGGGGGTTCTCTTGCAGGACGATAGCTTCGACTATATCTGTTGGCTACTGATCATCATATTCTTATTTTGGCCAAATGGATTAAGGTGGAGGATGAGTGGCAGCTGGTATGGACCTGGCGTAGACCACTTCGACATCATGAGGTGGTTTGGGTACAGGAGATTGAGGCGATGTTGATAGGTTTTTTCCCGCAGCCTGGAGGTGATGGATGGCGTTGGACGATTGACCCTACATGCACATATTCTGTGAGATCTGGCTATCGTATGCAGCGTCTTTCTCAGGGATTAGTTTCGGATCGAAGACCATTGCTTGCCTCGATTTGGGGCAAGCGATCACCTTTCAGAATTATGGCTTTTTGCTGGCGTTTATTACAGTCTCGTATTGCTACAGTAGATAATCTTGTTTATCGTGGTGTGAAGCTCTCAGCAGATATGCGATAATGTAGTTTTTGTCATGGGGAGTTGGATAGTACATCGCATGTCTTCTTTATGTATAGCTTATCATATGCTTTATGGTCCGACATATATCGATGGATGGGCTATACGTATATAGGGCATGCGGATCCAGTGGAACAATTTGTAGCTCATATGGGCATGGCTATCCGGAGACATGGACGCGAATTATGGAAAACAATATGGCACTGTATTTACATGGAATATATGAAATATCAGAAATGATTTTCGTTTTCGTGATGGTAATTTGGATGTTGCTCGAGTTGCAGAGAAGATCAAGGTTCAATCGTGGGCTTGGTACACTGCTTTTGATAGACCTCCGGTGGGCCTGACGATTGCAAATTGGTTACGTCATCCAAGGCTTTGTGTATCCAATTTTTTCCCATCTTGATTATTGTGTGGTCGGAATGATTTAATCTTCGATTTGAGGATAAATCATTGCTTGTGTACACTTACTTATAAAAAAAAAAAACTAAATTTTTATTTTGAATATCATTGTTGTTGTTTTATATTTTTACTTTTTTTAAAAAAAAAACAAACTCATGTATTAGAATGGGCTCCACTTTCAAGGTGGGGTCCAAAAAGGCAAAAACCCGTCTACGGCGTGTCATAGGTGAGGCATCAATGAACATCCGCCTCTCGCATGCAGTAGAGAAGGTACATTGCACGCAGTAAATGTCTGGACTAGTCTAAAAAACTATTATTACTATTCCACCTCCAGCAGCAAGGCAGTATGATGTCCATGCTATAAATAATAAATACAATCGATCTCCTCTTTCATCCTTCCTCCTAATGCAGTCAGTACCTGATAAATCTGTCTGGTACTGTGGTGAGTTCTGTCATTAGCTACAAAAGTACAGATCTCATCCCTTATCTCAATGATGCTTTCACCTCTTGCCTTCTTCAATTGCTTCTCAGTAACCAACATTCGAACTCCAGCTGCATCAACCCACTTTTCATCAAAAGCATACATATTTGATAACAAAACGTAATGACCAGCATGGCAGGGATCTAACTGCATCAGCTTCTTCGCTGCAACTTCTCCCATTTCCAAGTTTTTGTGAACCCAGCATGCGCCCAGGAAAGCTCCCCAAATATTAGCATCAACTGGTTCGGGTATTCGGCTGATAAATTCCATGGCTTCGTCTAGGTTTCCAATGCGGCCAAGGAGGTCAACTACAGTTCCATAATGTTTTGAACTGGGAGGCAGTTTATGGTTCTTTAGCATAGAATGGAATGCCTCAGTTCCTTCTCTAACTAGGCCAGATTGACTGCATGCAGATAACAGAGAGAGAAATGAAACATCATTTGGCCCAAATTCTGGATGCTTAATCATCTGATTGAATATCTCTAGAGCCTCCTTTCCTTTTCCATGAAACCCATAGGCTGCAAGCACAGAGCTCCACATAACAACATCTGCACCTTCTATTTCCGTGAAAATTGCAGTGGCCCCATCCAAGCTACCACATTTTGAATAAGATTCTATGAGTGAAGCACTAACAAATGAGTTATTGCTTAGACCACCTCTGATGGCAGAACCATGGAAGCAACTAGTTTGTCGAAGAAAGCATAATTCAGAACAAGCTGCCAAAACTTTTACCAAATCAAAAGCATCCGGTCGAAAATCGTTGGCCAACATTTCACAGAAAACTTCAATGGATTTGTATGACATTCCATTTTGGACACATCCAGACAAAAAAGCTGAAAAACAAAACGCATCTTTCTCAGGCATCGAGTTAAATACCCCGATGGCTTCAGCAGGGGAACTACAGTTCATATACATGTCAATCAGAGCTGTGGAAACCAAAATGTGTAGGTCTAATCCTTTCCTTGCAGCAAATTTATGTAATCTTTTACCTCTGTCCACATCAGAAGTGGCTTCACAGGCTTGCAAAGCGCTAACTAAACTAATGGCATTGGGCTCAATTCCTGTAGCTACCATCTCATCAAATAGAATGATTGCTTCCCCAGCAAACCCATGATGAGCATGGCAGGCAATGATGGTACCCCATGAAATCACATCTCTCTCGTCCATATTCTTAAACAGATTAGCTGCAGCATTTATGCAACCTGTCTTCCCGTACAAATTTAACAAAGCATTCAGCAAAAATAATCTATTTTCAAATCCCACCCTTATCATATAGCCATGAGCACTCCTCCCTGCTTTTAAACTCAACACTTGGGCAGAAGCAGATAGTAGACTTACGATTGTAACGGGGTCAACAACCCCTTTCTCAATCATCATTCGAGTGAAGAAGTTCAGTGCCTGCATAGGATGATGGTTTCGCTCGTACCCCGTAATCATTGAAGTCCAGAGAACTATGTCGGGATGGGGATACTCCTCAAACACGCATAAAGCATCATTCATTTTTCCACATTTCGAGTACAGCTCAATTAAAGCAGAGCCAACAAACAAGTTTCTATCAACCAAATCCGTCTTCTTCACAAACCCATGAACCATCTCTCCCAAGTCAAGTGCTTTCAGCCGTGCACAAGCCCTCAGGGTACCGGTTGTTGCGCAAAGACCAGGCTTTTCTACAAAGAACCAACAACGAAAAAGAGCCAAAGATTCTTTATACTGGTTCTCTTTGTAGTACCAGTTGAAAACAGAGTTCCAGATACTCACATTTGAGTGGGGAGTTTCATCGAACAGCTTGCAACTTGTCTCAGGAGGCGTGAATCTCAAATAGAGACCGATCAGTTTCATAGCAAAAACATTGTCATTACTGAGACCAGCTTTGTAGACGACTGAATGCAACTGAGTTAAGTATCTTCCGTTCTTGCATGCTTCAAATAACTTGCTGAGCAGCTCATCAGTTACCATATAAGGTGAAAAAAATTCCGGGCAAGCAAGATGTCACGACAGAAACACAGTTCTGATACGGAGTAAATGTGTGTTTATATTTCGCCTAATCCGAAAATATATCCACTCCAACGCTCTGATAAATCCATGATATCATTGCAATGGTATAATCGCATCAATTGTCCATCTCTGGAATCGTGACGCTCTTGAGGTAAAATCTCCATGTTCAATCTTCAGTTTTGGCATTACTACTATTTTGAAAGGAACAATTGAGAGAAGGATTGCTCTTTTTGATCTTAATCCTTGGACAATGGAGAAGGAAGGAGGGGAGGACAGGAGAGCAACACTAGCACTAGCAGGTTGATGGATCATTACTCTGACCTGATTTTCCAGATATGGGATGATTAAATAAAAGTAAGTAATTTTCAATTCTACTCTCCCAAAGTCCCATGCATAATTTCTATTTTTTTTATAAATACAATTTCTAGTTTATTGCATTCTGTATTTTCCAAATACTTCTCGTTTCCTTTTTTTATTTTCTCATAATTATTATAATTAATATCAAAATCATAAACTAAATAAAATTCTAGTTTATTTATTATAGAATCCTGATAGACAAAGCTTAGCAGCATAACTGAAACAGAGAGTTCAGATTTAAATAAAAAATTAATGATGGATTTAAAATAAACGAAGTTATTTTCTTATTTTTGTGAAATATTTAATTGTTTTTATATCATTTTATTTATTTATCGGATTTCCAACGCAACCGTCCAATTTCTAGTTTTTTTATATAATGTGCGTGCTGAGTGTGGAGGTTCTCGAAAACCATAGGCATTTTGTAAATTGCAAGGAGCTGAAAGAAGTTGGTGGCCTGTTCTTCATACTCGAAGCCGAAAACTGTCAGAATCAAGAACCATATTTGGCGTAGCTTGGTCCCCATTGAATGTATGATTCATATATTCTCTTTAGTACTTTAATCGTCTCGTTCAATCATGCTCACATCCGATTGGAGTTTCACTGGGCGAGAGTTGAAGCCCCCAATTGAATTGATCTTGAACCTTTTTTTTGTTCCTTCGATTCTTTCGCGATTCTGATTCTGTTATAGTGTTTGTTCGTAGCGGAAGGGACGGAATGATGGCATATAATGTGATTCAGGATACTGATGGGTCGCCTCTAGTGATATTGTCAGAGCCTACTGGTTCAACTGCCGAGGTTCTTCTTTCATTTTTAAACATTTTCTCTTAATTCCTTTTCGTTTGCTTTCTAGTTGTTCGGTTGATAAGAGACAATCATAAATTGTTGAAGAAGTCTTGGCTTCTATTTTCTTTATTTCATCTTTCATGGTTGGCGGTTGAGATTTTGAAAGGACATCAATGTTTGACTCATTCGCGAATGGGGGTTGAAAAGAAAGTAGATCAGAAATATAAAGCGAATATATCCCTCCAAGCTCGAACCCCAGAACTAATGTTATTTTTGCAAACGCTAGATCACTATCGGAACTGAGGCAAATATATTGATGAGTATGAAAGGAAATGTAAGAGAACGCTTTTGTATTCGTTCCAGGTGCTTTTGTTCGGTGGGCAAGTTGTTTCTTGGAAGAACGAAAGAAGGCAAGAGATGCTTTTCATGAGCAATAAGGTGAACTTATTACTTTGTGTATGATATAAATGCTACATGGTAAAGGAAACCATATTAAGTAAAGGGGGCAATTGATACTGTTTTTTTACTGTTTGTATATGGTTATGTACTGGTATGTAATTTAATTCAGTATCTGCCGATTAGCTCCTCAATCTACTTATCTTGCTTTGTGCCAGCAACATGGCCAGCCAGTTGCTTTTTTGTTTGTTGAAGATGTATTTTCCCACAAATTATAGAAGATGTCGAACATTGGTTCTTTCATGTCAAGGGCCACTGTTCACTTTTCTGGTTTTGGAGAAAAAAATTTGTATAGTAAGATATGAATCTTTGTGGTTGCAGTTTTTGCCCTGCTTTCTGAGGCAGATACTTGTATATTAATTTTATAGCATCTGTTTGATCGTCATATGTAACTCTGTTTCATTAAATAGCATCTGTTTATGTAGTCCTTTCTCATTTCATAGAAAATTTTCGTCTGTTGATTGCCAGGCTACATCAAAACAGATGAAACCCAAAAGAGGAGGCATTCCAATTTGCTTCCCACAGGTGTAACAACTAACTCAAGTCCTAGAAATGCTACTTCTTCCACGCTGGTGAATGCATTCTTATGTATCGAATGTTTGTGTAGTTTTCCAATTATGGTACACTGGAGCAACATGGGTTTGCAAGGAAAAGATTCTGGTCACTGGATAGCTCTCCTGCACCTTTGCCTGTAGTCAACAATCAGACGACTGTAGACATTATACTAAAATCCACAGATGAGGATCTCAAGACTTGGGCTCACCGGTGAGCATTCAAGGAATATTGCCCTTCCACAATTCTTAATAGTTCTTAATCTGCTTCTTCTGGAGTTCTTATATAATATTTGAATGAATGGCAAGAAATTAGGTCGAGTAAAATCGTGTAAGAGGGAATAAAAGTTTACTTATGTTACTCTGTGTATCCTTCTAATCAAGTTGTGTGCATACAACTGATTCTTTAACAATATTAGAATCCTATGCATCTGGTCTGGCTATTTGGCTGTTGAGCATTAGCTAATAATTCCAGCTTGGCTATACCTGAATCGTAGTTAAAGATATTTAAAGTTTCTTTCACTCAAAATCTGCATCAGAACTACTAAGCCAGCAAAGTTCTTGTTCTCTTAGGTGGATTTTATTTCAAGTTGAATTGTTATTATATCTTTCTTCCTTAACATAAGGGTAAACTATGATATTTTTTCGTTGTAAGAGATCCTAGGTGGAACCAAACCCTCTGTCTGACATCGAATAGTGTCTATTATACCAATTCAGTGTCCTTCCTCCGATTACTTCATACCTCAACAAATAAGTGCCCATGGATACAAGCTAAAATGAAGCAATTTCAACTCCATTTCATATTAAACTTCTGGTGTTGGTTGCAGATTCGAGTTACGCTTACGTGTTTCTCTGAGTGCTGGGAAGCTCACATTGACCCCTCGTGTGCGAAATGTTGATAGCAAACCCTTCTCCTTCACATTTGCTTTGTGTAATTACCTACCAGTGTCTGATATCAGGTTTTCTTCCTGACTTGTCTATTCATTCTTGTTGCTTGACTATGTTACGGTATTTGCTTTGTCTTTTTGCCCCTTTGTATTAGTTCTTCAAATGAGTGTGTTGTATAAATCTTCTTGATTATTTATTTTCTTTTTTTGCATGTCGCACCAATTGATTTGCAGTGAAGTGCGTGTTGAGGGCTTGGAGACTCTTGATTACTTTGATAATATGTTGCAAAAGGAAAGGTTCACTGAGCAGGCAGATGCCATTACTTTTGATGGCGAGGTAAACTGAGCAGATTGTGCCCATTTGGCTTGGCTGCCCTAGTACTTTTACACACTAAACAAACTTTTCTCTTCTCTGCCATATGATTGTTTGTTGAACTCAAAAGTTTTACTAGTAGTTTTTTGATGTTTTTTCTTGCTCTTACTAGATTGATCGAGTGTATCTAAGCACCCCAACGAAGATAGCCATAATAGACCATGAGAAAAAACGAACCTTCGTACTTCGCAAAGAAGGAATGCCTGATGCAGGTGCCTAATCAATCCTATTTGTCCATGATCTGAGGATTTGAATTCTTTTCTGATAAAAACACTGTAACGGAATTGTTCCTGTTATTCGTAGTTGTGTGGAACCCGTGGGAAAAGAAAGCCAAATCTCTCCCTGATTTAGGCGATGGCGAATACAAAATCATGCTGCGTGTTGACTCTGCTGCTGTTGAAACCCCTATAACATTGAAACCCTTCGAAGAATGGAAGGGCCGTCAGGAGCTCTCAACCGTTTCCTCGAGTTACTGCAGTGGCCAACTGGACCCTCTGAAAGTTATTCATGGTAGCAGCTGATTGCGTCTGTGTGCTAGTCTAGTCCAAGTTCTGTTATCTCATTGCGTTCTCCATGACATGAGTTCGCTTCTGATATGGTACCGTAGAGATCATCACAAACTGTTATTCCTCTGTCTTTTTGTCCAACCATGTGAGGAGTCAGGAGTAGTATATACTGTATCTACTGTCTAGTCCTAGTAGTAGGATCTTCGGGAATAAAAGTACGTGCTTCTGTTCTGTCTAGCTCTACTCTAGATAATGAAATTGGTTTCCAGGGAAAAATGCGTCTTAGCTATTTCGTGTCTATGACACGCGGTCGTTGATTACAATACAATTTACAGACATGAAGTCATAGTTCTGAATAAACACTTAGCAACTAATATATTGTTTGTTTGTTGGGGGTGGGGTGGGGTAGTTAGAACTAATCTATTGGAGGAACTAATATGTTCTTATATATCTGGATGACCGGCCGAACTAAACTAGGGGTTATGCCGGGTCTTGAGTCATCCCTCGGCTTAGGCTCTTTCCAAAAATTTTAGGTCTAAATTTTTTTTGGTCCCTTCAAATTTATTCTTATCTAGATTTCAATCATTTTGTTTTATTTAGAAAAAAAATTTATCATAAAAAAATTTTAAAAAAATAATTGAAAGTGCTATTAAATTAAATGTATTTGGAGATACTAATACGTGTGTGTTAGTATTTTTAGACAAGTAAGAATGTGATACAGATTTCTCGGACGAGGACTGGGGCACCTTCGAAGAACGCGAACGTGATGGCTTCATGTGCATAGGAGGAGGAAGATGCTTTATTTTTAAATGTTTTTAGCAGTGGAGTGGAAAAATAGTCCATTGTAAAATACTAAAATTCACTTAGCACCGTAGGCACAAAGTATTATTATTAATGTATTTTTTTAACTCTCTTTTAGAGTATTTTATTATTTCACTATTTCGTCTATATTATTACTAAAATATATTATGAGATCAACTTATTATGGAAGTTCCCTTGTTATTATATAATTGTAATCATTGTAAATATGTAGATTAGAAATATTTATATAAGTTTGTATTATGCTGAGAATAATATATACACACGGACATTAACCGTGAACAAAAATCTCATTATTCATTCTTAATATGATATCAAAGCAACCCTAATTTTCCCTTCTTCCGCCGCCACCATCTAAACCCCTTCACAAAGCATGACGAACACTAACTATAATACAAACAAATCTGCCATCGTGGAGTCATATGCATCAAATTCGTATTCTGTCCACCACTCCGGTTAGCCTAGAGTATTGCTCGTTTCCACCAAACTTGATGATTTCAACTATCCATCCTGGAGTAAGTCCATGTTACATGCTCTTAGAGCCAAAGACAAAGTCTGAATCATCGATGGCACCATCAAACCACGATCTGCAGACTTCCCAAATATGCTCAATGGAAGCGATGCGATAACATGCTTATCTTTTGGTTGTCGCATTCCATCAACACTGATATAGAGAAAGATGTTATACACGCTGAATCTGCAAAAAAGGCATGGGATGATCTCAAAGATCAATTCACATAGAAGAATGCTCCAACAATTTTTAAGTTGTAGAAATCACTCGCTTCGATCTCGTTTGGGTCCCTAACGATCGCATCATATTACACCAAAATCAAAACTTTATGGGATCAGTTGGACGCCTTTCGCACTCCTATTACGTGCAATCACGTGAAGGAGCACTCGGTTCAACAGGATGAAGACCGTCTAGTGCAATTCCTCACTGGACTCAATGAAAACTACCAAGGAGTTCGCACCAACATTCTCATGATGACACATTTGCCTAATGTTTGTCAAGCCTACGCATTAGTAATCCAGGAAGAGACCCAACGTTGTGTTGCTATCAAACCTGATGTAGTCGGATTATGTCGTTCTTGGTTAACTGAGTAAATATTATAAAATAAATTGCAAGATAATTGAGAATAAATCCATAACAAGATAGAAGAAAAATATTCCCAAATTATAGCGTCGAAAGCTTTCTTTTATCACGCAAACAAAATCCTCATCTCTCTTGTATTACAAATCATGTTTTCTAGAATTCTTGAAGTTCTCCTCCTCCTTCCTTTCTCACGTCTCCCCCTGTTCTTTTATAGAGGAATTATGGTTGAAGTGGCTCCTTCTACGGTGAACAACTCATGAAGTGAGTTGTCCTTTCCATGACTTTTTTCCCACATGCGAGAATGTGTAGCAGTGGGAGGTGGGAGCTTCCAAGTGGTCTACTGCTGTTGGGCCGATTTTTCAAGAATTGATGACACATTTGCCTAATGTTCGTCAAGCCTACGCATTAGTAATCCAGGAAGAGACCCAACGCTGTGTTGCTATCAAACCGGCTAAGAATTTTTCTGTTGCTGCTACTGTCCAGCATCGATCCAGCAATCCTGCCAACAAAGAGAAGCTTTTTGACCACTTTGACAGAATGAGACACACAATTGATGAATGTCGCACGCTCAAATTTTGTTGTGAAATTTGTGACAAACATGAACATACCAAAGACCGTTGTCGTTCTCACTTTGGTAGTAGCAACCAAGGTAGTTGGCAGCCCCTATATCAACTGAGACCCCACAGGACTCTACAATGGATCCACTACACAATTTTTCTATGACCCAACTGCAGCAGCTCGCCAAGGCATTGTCAACGATGAATCAATCCTCTCAGGATGGTAACGATGATGTCTATGCAAACATAGCAAGTTTCTCCATATTACCTTCTATGACTATTAATCCTGTTTTTACAAAGCCATGGATTTTAGATAATGGAGCCACAGATCATATTACATGTGACCCCTCACTTCTATCTACAACAAAATCTGCATCAGTTTCTGCAGTCAACTTAACTACAGGTTCTACAGCGCCTATCACTTCCATTGGAACCATAGCATACAATGACGATATTACATTTAATGATGTACTCTATGTTCCATCATTTCAATTGAACCTGATGTCCACGAGCAAGTTAACAATTCTTTTAGCTTTGTGCTAATAATGGAATAGAGCAAAATGACTCTATTAAATTCCAGTACTTCTATTTAGTGAAGTTGTTGAAATTCAATACATTTGACGCAATTCATATTGGGTCGCAACATAAATGGCCTCTTTGTATAATTATAAGGGTAAGGCCGCGTACATCTGACCCCAGACACCAACTTAGTTGGTAATATACTGGGTACGTTGAGTTGAGTTGAGTCCGCCAGCAAGTTGACAAATGCACTTAACTATTGTGCCATTCTTTTTCCAACCTTTTGTGTCATGCAAGACTTGGCTATGGGGAGGATGATTGGCTCGGGTAGGCAACATGGTGGCCTCTATCATATGTCTCCTCTCCGAAAATCAGCAACTACACTTCACACCTCTCGGTCACCCACTACCACTGATCTATGGCATCTTCGTCTTGGTCATCCGTCTTCAACTCATCCAAAACTCAATTCATCCTTATTACTTTCATGTCATGACTCTTTATCTTCTAATCCTTGCAATGTGTCATTTGGTGAAATAGATTTGTTTACCGTTTTTTGTTAGTTCTCAATAACATCTTCTACTATTTTTGATTTAATACATTACGATGTTTGGAGCCCTTATAAAATTCCCTCTCATTCTGGTGCACGTTACTTTATTACTATAGTAGATGACTTTAGTATAAGTATATGGATTTTTCTTATGCAACTCAAATCCAAAACCTCACATTTTTTGCAGTTATTCATTCGTTTCATTATCAACATCAAAATTGTTTGCACGGACAATGGTAGTGAGTTTCTCTGCCTACTGTCCTTCTTTGAGCAACATGGGATCGAATTCCACCTGTGTCTACATCCCTCAATAGAATGGTGTTGTTGAGCGTAAACACCGCCACATCTTGCCGGTCGCTCGATCCCTTCTTTTTCATTCACATTTACCACTTAATTTTTGGGGTGATTCTATCCTTACAGGGGTTTACCTCATTAATCGTTTGCCATCCCCATTACTTGGAAACAAAACTCCATTTGAGCAGTTGTATGACTATCCACTTCCTCTCAGTCATCTCCGTGTCTTCGATTGTCTTTGTTATGCTACCATTGTCCAACCAAAACACAAATTTGATCCCTGCACATGCAATGTGTTTTCATTGGTTATCCAATTGGACAAAAAGGTTACAAGCTTTATGACATCAATTCTACTTGTTTCTTTGTCTGCCGGGATGCGAGGTTCCATGAGTCTGAATTTTCCTTCCATTCGGGCGCTACTCCATCACCGTGCACAGGAACCCTGGACCTCCATCTTGATCTCTCATACCAGCTGCTGCCCCCCTTGGTCGAGCCAACACCAACTGCACTCGTTCGCTTGATGTTTCAGTTACACCCGATAACATTTCACGGACATCCCCTGCTGACCAACTAACC
>JAOWBN010221323.1:0-13196 GCA_028565015.1 Pinguicula moranensis | reverse complement strand
GACTAAAATCAAGATTGTAAATTAGTTGATTGTAATTGATACCTACCATGTATAGATCATATACACAACTATATAGACATACACGGCAAGATGTAAATTGTATCAAGAAATCAAAGATTACTTTCAGAACCTCTGTCAAACATTTCCTACTGCCTGCTCTCATTGATTTCATACGATTTTCATTACACTTTCATCGGCTAGGCATCCGCCTCCTTGTCCGCGAAGAAGTTGTTCTGTTAATCTGGTTCTAACCAGCCTTACGCGTAGCTGGTAAGTCCCAACTACCAATTCATTAAGCCCTTGATCTAATGCTAGATTTGTGTTTGTAGGCTCAAACCTCAAGAACAGATAACGTCGACGGTTCCTGTCTAAGAACGATGGTATATGAACATCCCGAACAGCTCCATACCTGGCGAAGAAAAGCTGCATTTCTGGATTGGTGCACGCATCTGAGAAGTTCTTGATATGGTAGGATATCGTCTCCCCCTTGAGTCTCGTGATGAAGCTGCGTAAAGTGCCTACTTTCTGTCCAAAATTTATGTTTCCTTGCAAAGGGCGGCCTTTACCTGTCCCTGCTGTCTTTTAGTGTGTCTCCTGATTTCCTGCCTCCATGTTACCGGGGAAAGGATCTGACAAGCCAAGTTCACTCTGGCTGTGAGCCATGATTTCATGGAGTTCGTTGGGTTGGCACTCCCACATGGATGGTGTTTCTTTAGAAATCTCCACTGAAGCAGAAAGCAGAGCAGGATGCGGCGAGTTGAGATCGCCAAGCCAAGGAATCATTCTCATTACCATTGCCATACGAGGACGGCGAAACTCAGCATTTGAAGGTTCTCACGACATAAATCTTAGCTCTTACCAAACTCCTATGTTTCCCCACAATGGATATTGTGTATATCTTTGTAAGAATCTTTATCTTTAGGTCTACTAAATGGGTGTTTTGTGCAGCCTTTTATGCTTATAATTGACTTATAAGTACCTTTTTTCAAAAAAATTGAGTTATTTTTTGAAAAAAAATGCTTATAATCCAATTATAATTTTAAGAAGGCTACGCAAAATAGGGGCTAAGAAACAGTCAATAGTACAAAGTTTCAGTAATGAAGCCGAATATCATGCATTGGCTCTCAAGCCGAATATCATGCATTTCACCGGCAACCTGTTCTATGGTGTGATAACATGGGATCAATGGCTTTGGCTTCTAATCCAATTTTCATTCGATGACCATATCGAGATTGATTATCACCTTATACTTATACTAGGGGGTGTTTTGTGCAACTTTCTTATATTTATAATTGGCTTATAAGTACCTTTTTTTTTTAAAAATGAGGAGTTATTTTTTTAAAAAAAGATTTTTATAAGCCAATTATAATTTTAAGAAGGTTGCACAAAATAGGGGTTAGATAAGGTGATTAATAATGATATCTCTATCCAGTACACATTATCAATGTGAAGATATTCTTACAAAATGACTTGGTTTTGCGCGCTATCTATTGCTTAGAGACAAACTAAAACTACTTCTATAACTTGGAAATAATCACTTTTCAGATTTAGGGGCACCCCTTAGTACCCATTTCGAAAAAGAAAAAAAATCTCTCTCAGGGTAAAAAAACAAAAAACAAATCATGAGTCTTCCCAAGACTAATCCATGTGATTTCACAAATAAAAATCTTTCCCTAACCTATTAGATTAAAAAAAACTACTTAGTATAAATTCATGAATGTAATTTAAGAAAAGTATCTTTAACTGAAAAGAGAAAAATAATTTCATAACAAATTTATTCTTATAGTATTTCAGCCAACAGATTCAACAACGAAAGTACAAAAAAAAAAAAAAGCAATTCCTTCATTATTCCAAACGTAAACATACTAAACTGCCCGTGCTCCGCCGTCCTCCGCCGGCGTGACGACATACATAACGTACAAATAAATCCCCTTATTCTCCACCGCATCCATGGCGTGCGTACTCGCCAGCACAATCCCCCTTGCCAAGCTAAACTCCCCGGTTCCCCCGGCGATCGTCAGCATCCGAACGTCCTGATCGATGGCCTGTCTTCCCAGGACGCTGATGGTGCTCCCGACGTACTCTCCGCCGGAAAACACCATGTTCATGTTCATGGTCGTGGTGGTTTCCGCGAAGGCCGAATACGCGTTCATCCCCTGGTACCGTCCCAGTATCTCCGAGTTGGGATCCGGTCCGGCCGTGAGCAGGTTGTCGAGGGCGATGATCCGTCCGAAGTTCGTCGGAGAGTGTTCGGTGATATCGGCGGCAGCGACCGGGTACACAGTTTGGTTGTGTGCGTGGGAGTTTGAGAAGTAGGCTTGGATGTAGACCTGGAGCCTAGTGAGGGATGAGTGTGGGTGGGTCTTGGTGAAGGATTCGAAGTGTTAGGTCTATAAATGCACCAAATGGCCCAATCTCCTTAAACCACAACTCAGGCCCAATCCAAGAAGAAGAATTATCCAGAACGCTTGAAGAAATACAAACCATATCCAATGGAAATCTTGGATGGAAGCACGATCTCTTCAGAACACCATCAGACATTGCACCAACAAGTCCAAGACCAAATTCTGCATCAGAAGAAACAGGACAGACACTTTGCCAAAAACAGAAAGTTACATCCAAACGGCAATCTCCTCAAAACCAAACACAAGTCAAACAAAGCATCAACACCAAAGCAGCAGATTTGTAGCAGAACACAAGATTTGTATCAAAGTCTATAAAACAATGAACAAGCTGCAGAAAAATGTAATTCAGCCTTCAATGGAGACTTCATCTTTTCATATCAATTTCTCCAATGGCTAAACACAAACAAATGCACACAAGCACCAATATACAAAATAAAGACACCAGATTACCTCACGTTGTCACCTATGATTATTTGGATACAAGCCCCGACAGTGGATGGGATCAGTTCCTGAAGAATGCTGCTGAGGAACAGAAGCGAAAGACAGATGCAGAATCTTGACAAACACTCTTGCTCTTGATGTCCAGATCTTTATTTTTGTGCTTTTTGTCATTTCATAGCTAGACATGGGAAATTTCAATCGAAAATTTGGGAAATTTCAATCGAAAATTGACTAACCGTCAGTTTTCACAGGTTTTCAAGCTGGAGGTTCTAAAAATAGGAGGTTTTGATTAAAATAAAATAATAATAAAATCTGGAGGTTTTGAGAGGTTTCAACCGATCAAAAATCAGCCAGAGACCCAAAAAATTTTAAAAAACTTTTGGCCGGTCAAATAATTTTCGGCAAAATAAATAAATAAAAACTAAAAATCTTAAACCCCAAACTTATAAGTTTATAAATTATAAAAGTTATATAATTTATATAATTTTATAAGTTATATAAGTTTTTAAATTTTATAAGTTTTATAAGTTTTCTAACTTTTCAAACCCTAAAAACCTAAGTTTTATAACTTTTCAAACTAAAAAAAAATTAAAATCTTAAAAACCCTACAAAAATTTAAAAAAAACCCTAAACTTATAAATTTATAAATTATAAAAGTTACAAATAATTTTTTAACTTTTCAAACCATTTTTTAAATTCATTTATAGTTGAATTTAAGCCATTCCCCTCCCTTTTTTTAATTTTTTAATTTTTTAAATTATAAATATAAATTAATTTAAACTGTACATATAAATATTAACGTGCATTTATTTGTATTAGTGTTATAAATGTAAATGTGATTTCATTTATATGGTCAATGTAATTTTATTTATATTTATAAATTATTATATACTTATATATAAATAATATTTGTATATTTATATGTTTATTATTATAAGTTTATTCGTATGGAACTTAATATATATATTTATTTTATAAATTTATATGACAAATATAAAAAAAATATAAAAAAAATAAATTCTAAAAAAATGAAAGAAGCAAATTTTTTTTTTAAAAAAGTCCAAAAAAACTCGATTACGCTTGAACCGGATTTAAACCGTGAACCGTCATGAAATCGTCATGAACCAAAATCGTCAACCGAACCGGAGGTTTTCGGCAACCGACCGCCAACCGAAGAAAATCGGACCGAGCAAAATTGGATATTCAAGGTTAAGGTTAAGGTTTTCATTTTAAAAAACCGATGACCGGCAAAAAATTGGCGGTTCGATAACCGACAACCGAACCGCTCATGTGTAGCTATTAGTCCAAGTTCAAAGCTAGCACCTGCAACCAAAAACGTTTTTCAACTTATTCTACAATATAATGTCCTGACTTGTTTAGTTTAGCACTCGAGCACGGGTGGAAACAAAACTTCGGAAGAAAGAGGGCGAGAGTGAAATTTGTGGTGGTGGGAAATGGGTGTGGGGAGCGTGTGTGTTGCTAAAAGATTCCGGACCAACGAGCAAGCATGAAAACAAGGAGTGGGGGAGATCCTGAAATCTTGTTGAGAGCCTTAAACTAATGGAATGCCGAGCTCAAAATTTTAAAATAATTTATATTAAAAAAATTAATAGAGAGGTACGGGTAGGGGTGGGAAGAGCCCCCCACCCCTACATATTTAAAATTGAGGGGGCAAGGGATGGAACACCCCCTTGGCCCACTCCATCTGCCATTGATGGGAAGAATATTTAAATTTATCTTGGTTTGCCCTTGGACGCAAACCCGGGAAGAATAACTACATGACAATCGGTCATAGAAAAGCTCTAGAGGAGAATCAAAAGTTGCAAAAATGTCTATCTCATTTTTGGGGGCAGAATCTCACTTATTAAGTCTACTCTGACAGGATTGGGACATACAATCTATTCACATTTAAAGTGTCAAAGGAAGTCCTCGATACTATAAGAAAAATACAGTCCAAATTCCTATGGGGAGGAACAGCTCAGGAGGCAAACCCTATGCATTGGATAAAGTGAGACCTTGTTGCCAAAATAGATCAGGGATGACTGAAAATTAAGAATATGGAGTTCTTTAATCTAGCATTGCTTGAAAAATATTTACGAAAAATTTTAATTGAGCCTCATAGTCTTGTCAGTAAGATAATCCACTTGGTCTATATGCACCTAGAGGGTCTCGACGGAGATTGGACAACAATCACTACCACGGGACGAGGATCTAGATGGAGGAAGATCTATGTAAGTATGTATGTTCAACGTAATGCTTCAACAATAACATGCAATGTTATATTGTAAATGGGGAGGATATATGGTTCTGGAAGACTATGTGGATGGTTCTAGGATGCCTCCCACGACTGTTCTCGATTGCCACAAATAAAAACAGTACAACCGCATCAAAAGTTAGCCCAAAAAGTGAACAGTTGGTCTGGATATGGCATTGTCTTCATCCTTTATTTGCATATGAATTATTGTTAATTTTTATTTTAGAATCTATCATTGCAGGTGTGACCATCCGTGTGGAAGAGAAAGATGTCTGGAGATGGCGCCCGAATCAGGATCAACACTTGTATTATATAATAAAATTTGCCTACACTGAACTAACACTATTTATGGACTCTCATTTATAAGGACATACAATATTGGCCAATAGCTGGAGCAGTGGATCGCCAAAGTGCATACAAGCATTCATCTGAAGACTGATCCAAGAAAGAATAGCTACTTTCGACAAGCTGCAGATACGGGGAATATGAACAACACAACTGTCTACTCATTGTTGTGCACTCTGCCAAGCGAGCCAAGAAACACTTTGACATGTATTTTTTGAGTGCGAGAAAGTATATAAACTATGATAAGACCTATACAATTGGCTTGAATACCTTTATGTGGGGAGCAAGAATCCAATGCAACGCTACCAACTACATTTGGGTATGCTCAAAATGAGAAAATAGTCTGAAAAATGGGAATCCATATGGCACAGTCTGGTGTAAGAAATATGGAAGACCCGCAAGAACTTTGTATTCAATGGAACACTTTCGATCCTAGAGCTTATTTTAGAGACAACAAAAGTGTCTACTTGGATTTGGGCAACAACATATATTCCATTAAATATAGGATTATTGTTAGAGGATTGACTTCAGAACCTATAAATTTCATATAGGTACTTGGAGACGATAATCAAACTTTTATGTAATTCTTTTGGCGACAACCACATTTTAAATAAAATAAATAAATTTTCTGATAAAAAAACATGTGCATATTTTCATATATGTGTGTAAATATATATGTATATATATATTTAGATAATAAAAAAATATTTTAATTTCCCTATGATCTGATCTATCCATTGTTTTTTTGCCGGCAACGTAAATTCTAAATTCTGTCTGTTGAGAATTTTTTTGTCAGATTTATTGTACAATTCTCAAAAGATTTATTAGAACAGTTTGGTTTACAAGAAAACTTGTAAAATCAAAAATGTAAAGAGACATGTTTTCGTGGTTCACCGTCTCCTTAGATCCGCCTAATCCACGTTGAGCCCCAGAATCGGATGCCGCCGTAGCTTATATTAATATTGACAAGATCACAAAAATATTACAAGATACAAGTCTACAAATCCAGATTAAAAAGCAGAAAAACATGCAATTAGATCTAAAAGAAAAACACCTAAAATATATCTAGAAGAAGCCTAAAATGTCACTTAAATAGCAACTACAACAACTCTAAATCTAAAAATTGGCTTTTAAACTGTCACGAAAAGCATACGAAATCTTAGATCTCGCACAGACCGAGCGACCTCACTGATTGAAATCAACAAAAGAGGCCCTAATCAGTCAGAAAACCAGAGGTTTGCCGACTGCAAATCACAAAAACAGAGAAAGAATATGAGAGTTTCAAGAGACAGAGAGAGAAAGTCAGAGTAAAAGTGACTCTTTTTTTCGATAAAGCGCCTTTTATACCGTAGTTGTGGATGAATCTTGACCGTTAGATCATCTTAAATCAATGGCTCCAAACCTGTCGAGAGTAAGTAACATTTTCAACCGTTGGATATATCTTTCAACGAACGATCAGATTTTCACCGATTTCATCATTTAAAGTTGGTCGTTGGATCGTGTCAGACAATCGGATGGCTGTGACGTTTTGAATTCAATTTCTCCAAGAAGCTTCTCTTAGGACCGTTGGACTAGATCTCAAATAGACGGATATGATAACTTCAAGTAGCTTCCAAGAGATGCTTTTCTCTTGCACCGTTAGATCATCAAAACAAACAGACGAGCAGGATTAAATCTCACATTTAAGCGCCAAACGATCAGGATTAAATCTCTCATTTAAGCGCCAACCAATTAAATACCACACGATCAGAACAAATGAACAGTCAAGATTATAAGAGTAGTAATGATATTTAGGGAATTTCACAAACAGTAAGGGTATTTCTGCATTTCACATATAAGTAGGGACTTTTTTGTAATTTCACAAGTCCAAATAAAAAATTAGGGTAAAACAAT
Organism: Pinguicula moranensis; assembly: GCA_028565015.1. Classification (NCBI taxonomy): domain Eukaryota; kingdom Viridiplantae; phylum Streptophyta; class Magnoliopsida; order Lamiales; family Lentibulariaceae; genus Pinguicula; species Pinguicula moranensis. The sequence goes on along the minus strand of JAOWBN010221323.1, from coordinate 5,858 downwards.
AAATTTACAGAATCATTTAAGGGTATTTTTGGTAATTCACTAAACAATCTCCACCTTGAATGTACCAAAAATTTCAAACATTTAGTGAATTACAGTTTTCATACAATTTTAAATCATTTTTAGTTTTGAGCCACGGGAAATAGAGTCCCTCATAGCTTATATTAAAATTCCTGCCAAAACAATGTTAGCAAATCCCAAGCAATTTCAAGCATTTCTGAAACTTAGTTTGTGAAATTACTTTTGTTCCAAAATCTGCAGCATTTTCATCATTTTTAATTTTTTCAAGGTTAATCACATTTTCATCTAAAGTATCTCAAATAAAATGAAATTTTACATCCGTATGTTTTGTTTTTTCATGAAAAACAGGGTTCCTATTCAAATAGATTGCAGATTGATTATCACTCAAAATAGACAAACAAGAATTTGAAATTTCAGTTTGATAATTAAACCATGAAGCCATAGAGCCTCTTTAGTAGTTGCTTTGTCAACTACTGGTTGACAACTACTGTTTTGTCAACCAGTAGTTGACAAAGCAACTACTGGTTGAAGTTAACATTTCCAACTAACACAATTTCCACATAATAGAAAATGATAACTAGATGTTGACTTTCTGGAGTCTAAGTCTCCAGCATAGTCATTGTCTACATAACCACAAATATTCAATATAGGATTTCTCACGGTCCACTTTAAAATATAAACATATATCAAATGTTCTTATCATGTATCTCACGGTCCACTTTAAAGCATTCCAATGTTCAAGTCCAAAATTAGACATAAATTTACTCAACAAAGAAACATCAAAAGCAATATTTGGCCTAGTGCTAACCATTGCATACATTAAAAAACCAAGCAAGTTAGCATAGGGTATTCTTTCCTTTTTTTCAATTTCTGAAGGTGTAGTTGGACTTTGATCTCTAGAAAATTTAAAGTGGGCAGCAATTGGCAAAGTAACAGAATTACACTTATTCAACAAATATTTCTTGAATAACCTAGTCATATAGGAAGTTTGGTGCAATTTTAAAGTTCCTAACTCCTTATTTCTTGTAATTTTCTTTCATAGAATTTTCTTGGCTTCTCCTAAGTTCTTTATTTCAAATTCAGAGCTTTGAACAACCTTTAACTTGTCTATTTCAGATTTTTCTTTACTTATTCACAACATATTATCAACATACAACAATAAAAATATAGAAGAATTTTCAGAACGAATAAAATACAAACAAGAATCATAATTACTCCTTTTTTGAATCCTATATCTAACATAAAAGAATCTAATCTTTTATACCATTGTCTAGGGGTTTATTTTAATTCATATAATGATTTTTTTCAACAAACATACAAAATCAGATTGTTGTGTATCAATAAAACCAAGTGGTTGTTCCATAAAAATTTCTTCTTCTAACTCCCCATTTAAAAATGTAGTTTTAACATCAAGTAATCAATCTCAAATTTAAAATAAACAGCATATGCAAGCATTATTCTAATTGTTTTCTACTTAACAACTGGAGAAAAAATTTCAGTATAATCAGTTTCTACTCTTTGAGAAAAACCTGTAGCTACTAATATAACTTTAAACAACTTTGGATCAGTATGTAGTGTTCCTTCTTTTATTCTATACACCCATTTACATTCTATAGTTTTCCGATTTTTAGGTTTAGGAACTAAGATCCAAGTCTGATTTTTCTTAATTGAATTCATTTCATCAAGCATAGCAAATTCCTAATTCTCTGAATTTTCACAAGCAATTGCAGCATTATAAGTTTCAGGTTTAAAAACACAAAGATTATCACCAACAAAGAAAGCATAATCAAGCAACTCAATAAAGTTTACATATCTAGCATGTGGTATCCTATTTCTAGTCCCTTTATTTAGGCCAACACTGTCCAAGGTGGAGGGTTGGGATGTGCCTGTTTCTGAGGGTTCCTGAATTTCTTCAGGATCCTCAATTTGTGTAGCTTGTTCAATTTGTTCATTTTCAGGTGGTGAAATTCTCCTATATAACTCCATCTCATTTGAAGTTTTCTTAGGCTCCATCTAAATTAATATACTAGTAGAAATAACATGTAGGCAATGAAATTCAGTTTCATTAAAATGACATCCCTGCTAATTATAATTTTAACACCAGGTACACTTCTATCATACATCCTATAGCCTTTTGTGCCTTCTTGATAGCCAAGAAAGACACATTTTTGTGACCTTGGATCTAATTTATCAAATTAGTGTGAACAAAACTTGCACACCCAAACATCCTTAAGTGGATCAAATACTGGTCTCTTCCGAACCAAACGAATTCCGGGTATTTAGTGTCTAAGGCAAACGAGGGGCTCCTATTTATCAGGTAGCATGCCGTACTTAGTGCCTCTCCCTAAATGACTTTTTCAAACCAGAGGTAACAAATAAGCATCTAACATTATCAAGTAAAGTTCTATTAATTCGTTCTTCTACTCCATTCTATTGAGATGTATAACGTACAGTTCTATACCTAGTAATTCCATATTCAAGAAGAATTACAAAACTTCAAACCATTATCAGTTCTCATGTACTTAATTCATTTATTAGTTTGATTTTCAACTAAAGTTTTCCATTTTCTAAAACTTAAAAAGCTTCATCTTTTGAATGTAAAAGAAACACCCAAACCTTTCGACTAAAATCATTAACTATTGACATAAAGTATCTAGCACGACCATGAGTTGAAACAGATTCAGGAACCCATACATCAGCATGTAGGTGTTCAAGAATAGATTTTGAAAGATGTATTCCTTTTGCAAATTTAAACCTATGTTGTTTTCCAATAACACACCCCTCACAAAAATTCAAATTAGTTGTAGAATGTTTGCCTAATGCTCCTCCAGCAGAGACAAAATTTTTAGACCCTTCATGCTCATATGACCTAACCTTAGATGCAACAATACAATCATCAACATGCTCTATAAATTTTCCATTTAAAAAATAAAGTCTATTTTTTCTAATAGTTTTTTCATATTTGAAGACAGTTAAAAAATCATTTTCACCATGAAAAGTACAATCAGATTCTTCTAAGACCCCTAAAGATTATTAATTTTTTTTTCAAATTTGGTATAGATCTGACATTTGTTAGAGAAATATTGTTATCACCTACTACTTGTAAATTTATTGTCCCAGTTCCTTCAACAGAGCAAACATTATGATTTCCCATATATACTACCTATTTCTTTGAATCATCTAAGTTTTCAAACTAATTCTTATGTGGGCACATATGAAAAGTACAGCCTAAATCAAGTAGCCACTCATCACAAAAGAGACTATCATTCACAGTAAGTGACTTACACATACATGAAGACACATAAAGTACTTCACTAACATCTTCATCAATTTTAGAATTAGAAGTAGCAGCATTTAATCCAGACTTTCTTTTCTCTTTCTGCTTAATCTTAAGATAATCAGAAATTATGTGACCTAGTTCCTTACAATATATAAAATAAACTTCCCCATCCTCATTTAAATGCCAGGGTTGTACATCTTTACTGGTTAGTTTTGATTATTTACAGCTTTAGGCTTATCTTTCTGATTTGCAAAATTGTTGTTCTGAACTTTTGAATCAGGCTTTGCATTAGCATACAATGCACTTGAAGTTTTCCTACTATTTTAATTTCTAATTCTCTAGACTTTATTCATATCATTATAGTTTCAAATTTAGGAACATAATCTAAATACTGTAATGCATTCTTAACAACAAAAAATTCGTCAAAAACAGAATTCAAAAGAATCATTACAAGACTTTCATCATCAAGATCATGATCAATCCCTTTCAAAGTTTGACTCAGTTTGAAAAAATCATCTAAGTTATCATCTATTGATCTTGAAGAGTTCATTTTAAAAGCAAGCAGGGAACCTTTCACTTTAATTAAACTAGGAGCAGATTTAGATGCATATAAAGAGTTCAATTTGGTCCACACAGATATTTAAATCAACGGCTCCAAACCTGTCGAGAGTAAGTAACATTTTCAACCGTTAGATATATCTTTCAACGAGCGATCGGATTTTCACCGCTTTCACCGCTTAAAGCTGGCCGTTTGATCGTGTCAGACAATCGGATGGTTGTGACGCTTCGAATTCAGCTTCTCCGAGAAGCTTCTCTTAGGACCGTTGGATTAGGTCTCAAATGGATGAATATGATAACTTCAAGTAGCTTCCAAGAGAAGCTTTTCTCTTGCACCGTTAGATCATCAAAACAAACGGACGAGCAAGATTAAATCTCAAATTTAAGTGCCAAACAATTAATAGTCACACAATTATTCAAGATAAACGATCAGGATTAAATGTCTCATTTAAGCGCCAACCAATTAGTAGCCACACGATTAGAACAAATGAACGATCAAGATTATAAGAGTAGTATTGGTATTTAGGTAATTTCACAAACAGTAAGGGTATTTCTGCAATTTTACATATAACTAGGGACTTTTTTGTAATTTCATAAGTCCAAATCGAATATAAGGGTAAAACAATAAATTTACAAAATCATTTAAGTGTATTTTTGGTACTTTACTACACCGTCTTCCCCCAACTTCATTTAGTTTCATATCTTTCTTAATTCTTTCATATAAGACTCCATGCTACTAGCGTTTTTTCTCCCCCAACTTCATTCGATTTCACATCTTTTTTTTTCTGCTCACCCAATCAACCATCTCATAGTTGTTTTGTTCACCCTCTGGCCTCTTCCCACATTATCCCCATTCCTCCTCTTCAATAAGACAAGGAATTTATGCACACTACAAGTTTGTGGCCTTTTTCCTTTTCTTCTCTTCTTCACACCATGAACAACATGAAAAGTAATCATATTTCCTTTTCTACTTCTTGTTGTTCCTTCGTTAGGCCTTGACTCAGACGGCACTCTCCTTCTTTCCTTCAAATACTCCATTCTCAGTGACCCTTTATTAGCTCTTGATTCATGAGATTACAATAATGCAAATGCATGTCTTTGGACAGGAGTAAGATGTGGTGAAGTTGAGAGAAAAATTGGAAATTCCAGAGTTGTTGGATTGAACCTCCCGAATTTGCAACTTGTTGGGTCTCTGCCAGAAGATTTAGTATTCATCCCATTTCTGAAAACGCTTGATCTCTCAGGCAATTTTCTGAATGGAACTTTGCCGGATTCACTCTTCAATGGAACAGCAGAAATTAAAGTTGTTTCTTTGTCCAACAATGCGTTTTACTGCTGGATTCCTGATTTCTTCCCTCGCAAAAAAACTCAGAGTTCTCAATTTGTCGGAGAATGCTCTGTTGGGGAATATTACGGGGAAGTTGGCATCTCTGGAGAATCTCACTGTGGTTTCTTTGAAAGGGAACTATCTCTCTGGCCCAGTTCCGGCAGGGTTTCAGGCTGTTGAATCTTTAGACTTGTCTGCCAACTTGCTGAACGGATCTTTGCCTTTGGGATTCGGTGGGGAGAATTTGAAGTACTTGAATCTATCCTGCAATAAAATCACAGGCGATGTTCCGGTGGGATTCGCGGCGAAAATCCCGGCAACCGTCGAGATTGACCTCTCCTACAATGCTCTCTCCGGCCAAATACCAAAAACGGCGTCTCTAACGAACCAGAAAATAGAGGCATTTGCAGGAAATGCAGACCTCTACAGGAAACCACTCAACAAACTCTGCACAGTTCCGTTCAAACTTTCAATCCCGCCCAATTTCTCTGACGGCGGCGAATATGTCTTCTTCTTCTTCTCTCGCCATCTGTAGCGACTAAGCATAATGAAGAGGTTGGTAAGCTTGAAGAGTGGTGTGCGAAAGGGAAAAGGCGGTTGAGGTCAAGAAAACAATCATGAGGTTGAAGATGAAGTCTTGTTGAGATGTTGAAGGGAAGACTTCCGTAATTCTGG
>JAOWBN010221312.1:0-13197 GCA_028565015.1 Pinguicula moranensis | reverse complement strand
TGGGTATGTTTTTTTCATCTCCGTTCTTTTCCATCCTTCTATTTCGTGCAACTTTTTGTTGGGTTGCACAATCTATTATTTTATTTTTGTTAAATTCGAAATTTGCTTAATTGTTGTGTTTTTGTTGATATAAGAGTAAGTTCCCGAACGGCCTGATTCGTACTTGGGATGGCTGAGTGCGAGTCTCTGGGGATTAGTCGGCTACCTCGGTAATTGGACACCACAAAGTAAACTAAAAAAAAGAGTAAGTTGCCAACTCCACGTTTATCTTCCGTTATAAAAACTCCACATCAATTTGGTATCAGAGCGATGTTAGGAATTATTCTTGTTGGAAATTTAATCATATTCTGAATCCTAATCTTGTTTGTCTGTCTTTTCAGATCTGCGATTTCGAAAATTGCTTTTTCAGTCCAAAAAGGTTGTCAAATCTATCTTCGGGAGTCATATGTAAGAACTTATAAATCTCATTTTTCAATTCCATTTTCACTTTTCGAGTCCTTGTAGAGTCCTTCTCGTCATAGGATTTTTTAAAAAATAAAATAATAAAATAATAAAATAAATTATTATTTTATTTAAAAAATCAAAAATAAAAAAATTTAGAATATTTTTTTTGTGGTCTAGACACCTTATATTCTCTCCTTGAAATGAATTTTGATTCATCTTAGTTTTTTTCATAGTTTTTAGATTATTTTTCATACAATTCATTCCTCATTTGTATTGAGTTGTTTGGTTCGGAATTAATCTGTAGTGCCTTGCCAACCGTGTTTCTTGTATAATTTACATCTATTAGTAGCTCTATGCATCTTAGTTCTTATTGCACTTGAATTGAAATTCAAAATAACAAGGATAGTGGTAACAGCGAGTGAACCCGTCCCCTCACTATTCTAAACCTTTTTTTGAGAGAAATTGGGAAGAGTGAATTTTGGGTTTAGGATGAAGACCATTTTCAGGGAGATACTAGTTAGGCTGCCCGCACCATGGGTTGCAACCCCTGACCCTCCCATCTGAGACCGCATAAATGGCCCACTGTCAATAGGGATGTACACGTACATGAGGAGGATGAGGAGGATCCCCGTATTAATATTCGAGGGCAGACTGAGGATCGAGATTCATTGAAAAATATCAAGCTGACCATCCCAGAATTTTAAGGTAAGCGTGATCCTGAAGCATTTCTGGCTTGGCAGGAACAAATGGAGCACATCTATGAGATTCATAACTTCTCAGAAAGTATCAAGGTAAAATTGGCTATCTCTCAGTTTAAAGATGACGCTTTTACTTGGTGGAAATATTTTAAGCGGAATAGAGATCGAGATCTGGAGGCACCGATTGAGACATGGAGAGCCCTTATGATTCATATGAGGAAAGCTTATGTTCCTGGTTCCTATCCAGTGGGCACATAGCTAAAGAGCTGTGGAACAGGGCTGCAAATTTGGTTAGGAGATCAAGTATCCACCCAAGCACTTGGAAGGAAATACTGAAGCAATGGCAGCGAATGACAGCAAGAAACAAATTGCAGGGATTTATATAATCTATTAAATCTGCGGTACTGACTTGGTGTATTTTGATTTGCATGTGCAGGGCAAGATTTGAAGATAAAAAACAAATGATTGTGCAGGTATGGAGGGAGTTCAAAGAGTATATTATACACATAGCTGAAGGAGCTGATATGAGTTTCTTTATGCAGGTACATGATACTCAATTGTTGAGACAGTTAAACATCAAGGTCAAATGGAGACTGAAGGGCAGAACAAAGCTGGTGCAGTGGGGGAGGCCAGTTGTGGGTTGGGTCAAGGTGAATACGGACGGAAGCTCCTTAGGGAACCCCGGTATGTCAGGATGCAGAGGCATAATCAGCAACGCGCGTGAGGACTGCCTAGTGGCTTATTCAGTGCAATTAGGTGTGATGACCAATAATGAAGCGGAGACTCGAGCAGCGATCAGGGACTTAAGATATGCCATAATCAAGGATGGAGCAACATGCTGCTAGAGACAGACTCACAACTCCTCACACAATGGATTGCAAAGAATAAATGCTCTGCCTGGAGACTATGGAATGCATGGGAAGAGCTCGAGGAGGAGATGCAAGGAATAAGGTTACACGTGCAATATCAATATAGAGAGGCCAATGGTATTGCGGATGCTTTAGCCAAGCAGGGAGCTGAAGAGCATAACCAAGTATATTGGCACATGCAAGATCTACCAAAGGCTGTTAAAGGAATGCTGAGAGTGGAAAAGTGGGTTTACCGCACATTAGATTTAGCTAAACCAAATGGAAAAACCTGTAATAGGACAGAGGCGAGTAAGGAAAGGAGTTTGCTATGCAAACAGGATGTAATAAGTTAACCTGATTTCTCAGGCGGTTATTTTAATGCAATAAATTTTATTTAAAAAAAAAGAGTGAACAAATGGCCTAGAAAGAATCCTTCAGAATCTAATAAGAATGTGACCGATGGGGGAGATGTATATATTGAGGATGAGATTGAGGAGATCGATCCAAGCGTCCTTAGCCTAGTCATGACCGACGAGATTGTGAACACCTAGTTGGCCTATTCAAGAAGAGAGGAAGTTGTTTCGCAAGATGTTTCATTTATTTTTGAGAAATAAGAAGAAGATTTGAGTTTTTCAACCAACATTGTGGTTGTTCCTATAACGGATTCTTCACTTGAGGAATACAGGGGAAAGAGTCCAAGTTCTATTTTTCGAGCAGAGACATCCAAATCAGATCACCTTGTTCGATTTGTACCAAGACCTACGGCGGGCATCATTGGAGTGCCATCACGATGGGATTGGACTGGAACCTTTCAAGGAACATCTGTTTTGACATTGATAGTGCATCAATGGTCGTTGCGACTGTGATTTCTTGTTCAGACTTGGAGCAAGATAATTTTGAAGATGAACCACCATTCAGGTTTGCTATGAATGTGTCATGTTTTGAGCATTATTTATGTGAGTGGTCCTTATGATATATTGGAGAATGTCAATCACAAGGTCAAAATTTTAGGGCGAATGTTTTTCAAGAAATATGGAATGATACGATCTTTGATAGAAATTCTGATATTGTTACCAGCTTATGCAGAGTATTCTAATTCACATGAAGATTGGGATTCGAGGATGAATCCTTCCCCACAGGGAGGGATGATGTGATTGTTGGGGGCCCAGGACGAATTTGGATTATTGCATGGTTTAAAGTAATTGGACCCTGTAATGTGAATTATAGCAAAGTGCAGTTTCATCGTTTCTTCCAATCAGAGGTACAAACGAGAACGGTAAGAAGAGTAATTCATGGCGCTCTTTTGGGGTGTGCACGTGAAAAGAAATAGAAAAAGGCACAATATTATCTCTGGTGCTATTATTCCTACTTCTGCTATTTTGCCGAGCTCCTTAGAGAGAGTTGTCTCGCGCCCCTACTAGATTCTGAAAGAGAGACAACTACTAAAGCAGAAATGGATGTGGTCGGATCGATATGAAAATTCATCTGGACTTAGAGGACTCATTGGGCGTGTTCGTGTTCAAAGGAGATCCTATTTGAACGGTCTGATCGTGTGATATAAATTTTGGAACATACTACTTTTGTTCACTCACGATCTGCTATTTGTAGCATTGCGCAATCTCGATTTTATTGGCTATCAGAGGTCTGAAAATGTTCTAACCAAACTGAAATTTTATCCCGTGATAGAGGACTTTTCAAGCCCTATTCTGACAAAAGGAGATCAAATTTTAACGGTCTGATGGTGAGTTATTATATTTAGAACATTAATGTTCTCAAATTGAAAGTTTGCATGCGACTTATAGAGACCAGATCAAGCCACGTGGGAGACCACGACCCCTAGAAGCTCTCAAGAAGAATATTTATTTTCCTTATTATGTATTTAATTAAATTAGTCCATTAGTTTGTTAGAATTTCAAATTTTTTTATGTAATTAGGAAATTCCTACTTTTTAGAAACTAAGTTAGGATGGATTTCTTACTGATGGAAGGTCTAATTTTAATAGGATTTAAATTAGGTAGGGCTCAAATAAAATTTAGGGATTAAAATATTAGGCCCATTAATAATCGTAGCCTATTTAAAGGCACATTTCATTCTTTTCAAGAAAGATTTTTGACGTTAATTTCATTATGAGCTTTTAGAGAGAGATCTTTATTTATTAAATACCTATTCTAGAGGGAATTAGGTTGCATGCATCTTAGGGTACATGTGAAGGTTGATTCTGTGAAATTCGTATTTATCATAGAGTAAATCATCGGGTAGGCGTTTGATCGAACCTCTGGTTTACATTTGTTTCTAGCGTAGTAATGGGCTAGGAGTTGATGTTCCATGTTTGATTTGGTTTCTACGGCATAATATGCTTCTTCCATCTTCGTTCTTTTTCATCCTTCTATTTCGTGTAACTTTTGGTTGGGTTGCACAATCTATCCTTTTATTTTTGTTAATTTCAAAATTTGTTCAATTGGTGTGTTTTTGTTGATACAAGAATAAGTTCTTTACTCTGCGTTTATCTTCCGCTAGCAAAATTCACATCAAATGGGCTAGGGTTGTCCGTGTGTCCCTGCGTGCTCAACAAAAATGGAAATTTGCTAAAGATAGAATACCACGTCCGACTGAGGACAATGATCTTGATGATTGGTTGACTATACATTCATTGTTGGTGTCCTGGATTTTGAACATGATCGAGCCGAAGATTCGCCCCATGATCAGTTATCACAAATTTGCGACTGAATTGTGGGCAAATATTCAGGAATGTTTCTCTGTCGAAAATGGCACTCGAGTATATGAGCTCAAAGCTGATTTGGCTAACTGCAAGCGACGTGGTGAGGCGATCTCTCTTTATTTTGGTAAATTAAAAAATATGTAGGATGAACTTCTCACATATAAGCCTCTTCTTGTGTGTACCACTTTTGGGTGTCTATGCGATGTCACAAAGAAAGCGCGCTTGCGAAATAATGCTGAAAAAATCTATCAGTTTCTCATGGGATTGGATGATGCGACATTTGGGACTGTCCATTCCCAGATTCTCAATCTGGATCCCGTTCCATCTCTGCTGCGTGTTTATGCCATGATTGTTCAAGAAGAGAAATTACAAAATTTTGCTAGGCAACGAGATGTGTGCGTTGATACTGTGGCTTTTGTGGCGCAACCTCGTCGGGATTTGGACCGTTCAGTCCTTTGGTGTGATCACTGTGAATGCAAGGAGCATGATGTTTCCAAATGTTATGATTTGCATGGTTATCCGGAGGGTTAGCGTGGTAGAGGTGCAAAAGGAAGTGGTCATGGAGGCCAAGGGCAGCAGGCTAACATGAAGACGGGTGGATTGTCTGGCGGTGATTCTTTTTCACCCGTCGTGCCCTCATCCACATCCAAATCCGCATTCCCAGATTTGAGCCCAGAGCAATGGGTTGTTGTTATTCAAGCTATTAACGCCCATCAGCCGGGAAGCATTGGTGTAAGGTTGTCTGGTAAGTTGCACGATTAGTTATTGGACACTGGAGCTTCGCAGCACATGACCGGATCTTGGAGTGTGCTTCGGGACGTTCATCCCATGTTTCCATGTCCCGTAAATATGCCTAATGGAACTTGGAGCCTGTCAGCCAAGAAGGGAGCAACCCCATTTGGACAAAACATCCAGTTGGATGATGTTTTATTTGTTCCCCACATGAAGTGTTCCTTGCTTTCTGTTTCTCAATTGATTGACCAGATGCATTGTGTAGCATCCTTCTCTAATGAACTGTGTATTCTGCAGGACCGCAGTACGAGGATTGTGATTTGAGCCGGAATGCAACGTGATGGAGTTTACTATTTAATAGGATTACGGACTGCTCAGGTTGTTGTAGTTACTCCATCAAATCTGTGGCATCAGAGATTGGGAAACCCTTCTCCTCGTGTTGTTCGATTGGGAAATCCTATTACACGTCGGTCGGTCACTGGCTATGTTGTGTTTCTTGGGGAGTCTCCCATTTCTTGGAAGACAAATAAGCAAGTCACTGTTTCTCGATCCTCTGCTGAAGTTGAGTATCGATCTTTAGTATCCACCACCTGTGAGTTAAAATGGTCAATTGGTTTGCTAGGGTCTCTTGGTGTGCGCCAGCGAACATCTGTGAGAGTATTCTGTGATAGTCAAGCAACAATTCATATTGCTGCTAATCCAGTTTTTCATGAATGTACAAAGCATATTGAAATTGGTTGTCATTTTATATGAGATGCAGTAAAGAACGGTATCATTGCTACAAGGCATATACCCACTTCTCAGCAGGTGGCTGATATTTTCACCAAGGCCCTAGGACGAGAGCAGTTTCAGTTTCTCCTCAGCAAGTTGGGCATTACAGATCTATGCACCAACTTGAGGGGGGAACGTTAATGTATTATTTATATGTAAGATATATGGAAGGGTAAAATAGTAAATATGTCAGGTAGGGCAATTAAATGCTATTTTGCAATTGTACAGACTTATTCTTCCTTGCTGACAATTCGACCGCAGATGAAAGAAACAAGCAATAGGAAAATTTCCCAAATCAAATGCTTGTTTGATTTCTACAGGTTTCCTCATATTTGATTTCTTCAGGCTTTCACAGGGCAAATGGACTTTGGGCCTCGGGACAACCCGAGGTCCGACCACGTTGAGTCCCGAGTCCTGATTTCTTATGGAAAATTGGGATTTTGGGCCGGTTTCGGGACTGATGTTTTAGTCTTGAACTTTTTTTGGGTTGGGATCGGGTATGGGGAGTCGGCTTTTGGACAATTTGAGTCCCGAATATATTTTTAAAAAAATACTAAAAATATTAAAAAAATACTAAAAAATTATTAATAATAATTTTAAAATATGTTCGGGATCGGGTAAACTCGAGGCTTGAAGTCTCAAAATTTTCAGGTCAAGACTGGAAAATGGTCTCGACCCAAAATAGGACGAGCTCGGAATTTAGGCATACCCAATCTCAAAACTCGATTAGCCACCCATAGGCATTTTTGCAACAGCCTTTGGTCAACATGGTAGAATTTGTTTTTGGGTAGTGACCGAACATTGGTTAACTTAATGTAATATGGGGAAAGGTTTGAAAAACTTCAAAAATTGGGTCAAGTATAATGCTAGGGAAGCGGCCAAATTTTTATAATAATTAGAATATAGCAAAATGTTTGATGAACAAGACTGATAACTTCCAATCGATATAACTCAAACTCGATGGCATATTGTAATCAACATTCATGAACTCACCTTATACAAACATTCTGTATAATTTAAATCCTTCAGGAAGAGACATTATACAATAATTTCGTACAATTTCAATCCACCGAGAAGAGCTCCACTGTGCAACAATACGGATTGAAGTCTAAGGTGGACCTTCAATGTAACCTATCTATAATCATGTACACTTATTTATAAATCACATGGCTATATAAATCTATTACAATAAAATCATATATAAATCACAACTCTTATTTTCCTCCAGTACCACCTTGATTATGATACCAATATGAGTTTTTAGGGCATTTATGTAGGGTGATCTTATCATTTGAAAGGAAGATTCATAAAAATAATTATTGGTAAAGACACACATACTTAGATGTATCAATTATTATTGAGATGCTTACCATCAAAATTCAATAAACTCATAAAAATAACTATTAATAATTAAATAATGATACCTGAGCCCCTGGCTAGTCAATTTTCTTTGGTGTAATTTCCAATAAATTATATACATAAAAATAACTGACAATATGTATTCCAAGAATGACAAAGTGCAGTTAAAAAAGAATACGAAGAAAAAGATTCTGTAGTATAGTAGCAACTCGAGGCCGCTGTATGTTTAATGTTTTTAGTAGGATTATGGATGTTTAATTTTTCTAATAATTTATTGAAATTCAAACTACTTACATATACATATACGTGCGTGACATCTGACATTTTCATTGAACTTCCAATGATGTTCGTGTATACGAATGGATAGTTCCATGTCGCTTAATTAGATTCTGTTTCGAATACATTATCCTCGGAAGTTGAATGTCGGCTGAAGGCTGAAACGACGATGCCGTGGGCAAGTACAGTGACGTCGACGCTAACCTATCTGCCATCAAATCCTCACGTCCGCCGCAAAACGATCTTCGCCGCCGCCGCTTCTCTCCCAATCTTTCTTTCTTTATCCATCGCCACATGTCGTCGTGTTTTTCCCACTGCCACGGCGCGCTCGTCTTCCGCCGCCTCAGCTGTCGAATTAGACTCGTCACCCTCATCATCGATTACGCCCGCCGGAGGGACAATTGACCCTTGCTATTTGTCGTGTTGCTTGCCAGAGAGGAAGCCCCTAAAAGTCGCCGTGCTTCTGAGCGGCGGAGTTGACAGCAGCGTCGCCCTACGCCTGCTGCACGCTGCCGGTCACTCCTGCACCGCTTTCTACCTCAAAATTTGGTTCCAAGTACTGCATTATGTTCCTTAATTTTTCAGTTGATAGTTTGGTTCGCAGATTTATTCTGCTACAAAAAGTTCTGCTTAACCCTTACTGTTATCTGTTTCTTGGATTTTCTTGACTTTTACTAGTATGTCACAAAGTAATTTCTTTTGCAGGGTTCGATAGAATCCTTTTGATCTAAGTTATGTGGGAATTCATTGTAGTTTGTTTGAACTAATTATACTGTGGTGCGACTTCTGTTGTAGGAAGATTTTGAGAACTTTTGGACTGAATGCCCATGGGAGGAAGATATGAGATATGCAAAAACTGTTTGTTCACAGGTTAATATCAAGCCTCCACCTTTTGTTTGCTGTTATGTTAACTGGTAAGCTGCCCTACAATTTTAGATGATTGCAGATTTTTGTTTATCACTTGTGGCTGCCAAAGGTGAAAATTATGAAAATTTTGTGCGTAATTGTACCAATTTATGGCCACAGGGGACAGTTTTAACACATGAAGACTGCTATTTTCGTTATCCTCATTTTGTTTAATCTGAAAGTTATTAGACATTAGCACCATCTTGCATTACTCGACTGATGAACTATTAGACTTTTTCCGTATATGATGCAATAGCATAGATTAATTGTGCCATCTTATTTCAATCTTTGTTTATGCTACGGGGCTGTTATTCTCGATGGAATTCCCACTGCATGTATCTTTTCCTATGTACTATTATAATTTTGGTAAATTTTGTTTCTCCCAGGTCGATGTACCTCTGGAAGTTGTTCATTTGACTACCGAGTACTGGGATAATGTGGTAAATATATTTTCCTTCCTAGTGTAACTTCCGTATATTAAATATATTCCTAACTTAGAATACCTCTCTTTTAGGAATGTTTTGTTACCCATGTTCAGTCTCATATATCTTCAAATTCCTTATCTTATAAGAAGATGAGCATGCTAAATGTTATTTATCATATTTCAGGTATCATATATCATCGATGAGTACCGTTGTGGCCGCACTCCAAATCCAGATGTTCTTTGCAATACGAGGATAAAATTTGGTTTGTTTCTAAATAACACTATGAATGTTTTCTTCACTTGTTAGAGCGTAATTCTCATTTGTGTGCGTCTGAATCCAGGTGCATTTGTGGATGCTGTACGTGTCATGGCCTTTGACTACATTGCATCTGGTCACTACGCAAAGGTTGTTCATCCAGATAGGGCTTGCGAGCCTTCTACTTTGGAATTGTCAAAAGATATGGTACTTGGACAGCTAGAGATGCCTTTATAACAACCTGAATACTTGTTAGTCGTAATCTAGTTTCTGAGCTCTGCTTTTACTGCTGCAGGTAAAGGATCAAACATACTTTCTTTCACATCTTTCACAGTCACAGCTTAAAGGACTTATTTTTCCTCTTGGATGTATTCAAAAGGTATGGTCGAATTAGTGCCAAGATGCATGGATATTCATATTACTGTTTTTTTCTTGCTTGCGTTGTTGTGGTGCTTCTCAATTTTCATAAGAAAATGCTTTATCTTGTATTGGAATGAATTCAAGTTTGTCCGGCTTTCCATTCTAATCCACAGTTCCTTGGCGACTGGTGTCAGTATTTTTGCTGCTTTAAGTACGTTCGAATTACTATCTTCAGGAAGAAGTCCGCAGACTGGCCAGAATATTTCAATTACCAAATCAAGATAGGAAAGATTCACAAGGGATATGCTTTCTCGGAAAGGTACTTTTTACAATGTTAAGAAGAACCTTCGTGATGATCAACATAATCTCAATTATCGTTTAGTTTCTGAATTGATTAGTTTTTTTTTAACTGTGCCAAAGTGAACCCATCATTTCATTGCTAATGAGGTATTTTGTTGAAGAACTCATTTTTTTATCTCTTTTGCTCTTCGTATTGATTAACATATGAAGCATAATCTTCAAAAGATTCTTATCCTTCCTTACCTTTTCAGGGTATTGAAAGTTTTGCTGTCTAAAGGTCCACGTGTTTGGGTTTCAGATAAAGTTCAGTGAATTCGTTGCAAGACATATCGGGGAGAAAGAAGGTGTGATATTAGAAGCTGAGACTGGAGATTTCCTTGGTAAATACCGAGGCTTTTGGTTCTATACAATAGGCCAACATCAAGGATTACGACTTTCTGGTGGACTTGGTGTATGAGCTTTCCTCGAGTTATTCATACTATTTTTTGGATAAGTATGATGTCAGTAATCATTTTTTGGCCCGACTAATCTATAGAATCCATGCAAACTATCCCCTCCACATGGATCGGGTAAAACTCGGGCCTGTCCCCAAAGGAATTGTTTTTACTCATACTTCCAACTGGTAGTTGGACACTATCCAAATTTATTCTTGCTCTGCAATTCATTCTCATTTATCATGACTTATGTGCATTATGTGCATTTTCCTGGTTATTGTCTAGGTACGCCGTGGAAAAAGATGTGGAAAATAACGTAGTATTTGTATCACGAAACTACTTTTCAGTAGATAAATGAAGTCGTGTATTTCGTTCTGGATCCTTAAGATGGTTTAGTGGTTCTCCCCCAAGGCAGATCTCTGGAATCCACTGCAAGGTAACAATGCCTCATTTGGATTCAAGTATAGTTTGGTTACATCAATATCATGCTGAATATGAGGATGGCCAAGAAATATTCATCTTTAGGTTAATCCAGCCTGAATAGCCTAAACTCATCTTATACACACAATGGACTCTTAATTTACTGAGAAAACTTTGTGATGCATTCATTGATTTGAGGGTCAATAGTACATTTTGATACATTTTCAGGTCCGGCATGGCCCTGGCTTTTACAGTTGTGATTTGTCCATAGACGTCAACCAAAATGGCCATGAAATCGCAGTTGTTAAATTACATGAAGATGACCAAGGCCTGGCAGCTGGACAATACGCCGCGTTGTTTTACCATGAGTCGATCTGCATCGGTTCCGGTGTGATCTTGGAGTCATGGGACGACCAAGGGTATCCCATCTGTGCAAGAGCTCTTGAGATTGCAAGAATGGAAGACAAATCAAAGCTGGGGAAGCCTATGAAGATCAAAGTATTGGAACCGAGCAAAAAAGAGGAAACTCATCAGAAAGAACTCGTGACGTTGAATGAAACATCTAGCAACGGTAAAAATGATACTTGCAACGTAGATCAGGTATCCAAAAGAGTAACAAAGTCGAGTTCTCCACTACAATGACTGCAGCAGCTCCTATACAAATTCGAAAGTATTTTAGAAGCACCAGGGAAACACAGAGCTTTCAAGATCAAGCTTCAGTGAAATATGCATCTCTTTTGTAATTTATGATTTTTGCATCGCACAGGATGATAAAAGGCTGAAAGTGTATATTATTTAGAGGATGCTGCATCGTCTGAAATTGGACTTCAGATTTATCAATAGAGATCAAGGTTTCGATGAACACTATCTTCATTTATTGACAGCAAATATAACAGTTGCTACAAAAAAAAAGTTGATGTTTAATGTGCAATTGTATGCTCCTTCGCAGAAGGACAATTTCACAGATAGTAAGTATCTGTCACACAAAAGGATGGAGGTGTTGAAAGCGATGTTATCCATTGCATCAATGTTGGATGGATGAAATGTCGATCAGCTACTGGGGTGTTATGCGACGAAAATTTTTCACTAAAGTTAAAGGGAAAATTCTATAGGACGGTTATAAGACTGACAATGCTCTATGGATCAGAGTGTTGGGCTCTGAGATTGTCCCATATGCAAAAGTTTGAGGTGACAGAGATGCGAATGCTAAGATGGATGTGCGGACGCACGAGATTAGATAAGATTCCTAATGGAATCTTTAGAGATAAGTTAGGCGTCGCACCCATTAGTGCGAAGTTTAGAGATGAGATATTGCGATGGTTTGGACATGTACACAGAAGGCGTGTCGACGAATCCGTCCGGAGAGTCGAAGGGCTCCAAGTTGAAGGAAGGCGGGGTAGAGGGAGACCTAGAAGGACATGGGATGAGAAAATTAGATTAGATTTAGCAGGATTAGATCTCTCTGAGGACATGACCTCTGATAGGACGAGTTGGAGACGGCGTATTACAGTTAGAGATATATAGCATTATATAGGATCGACGTATGGGTACTGATTTCTGATAGAATTGAGGCTAGGTGGTACCTGTTTATTTTTCACTCCGGGTCATTTATTTATTTATGTAGGCGGGTATGAATCTATTTATTTATGCATTGATGGGGCTGTCTCTATGCGTTTACTTCAGCCTGTTATCTCTATTTTTATTGTTATCGTCAGTTTTTTTTTAAATTCTTGAGCCGGGGGTCTCCACAAAACCAGTCTCATCATCTTTTTTGAGAGTCGGGGTATGATTGCGTACATCTCACCCTCCCCAGACCCTGTCTCAGGACGAGATATACTGGGTATATTTGTTTTGGTTTGGTTTGGTTTGATTTAGATGCCTTTAGCTCCTCAATCAACCTTGCAATTTCCACGTCCTAACTCCTTACGTTTGCTCTAGGGGTGGGCAGCGGGTGCGGGAAATTTTCGCCCACCCGCGTCCGCGCGGGAAGTGGGCGGGTGCGGTAAAATTTTTCTCTACCGTAATATTTCGCAGGCGGAACGCGGTTACCCATTTTTTGTTTCGCGGTACCCGCGTCCGCACCGCATAATTTTTTATTTTTTTTATTTTTTTATTTTTATTTTTATGCAGAAGTGTGAGTTTAGATGTTTGAATTAATAAACGTTCTTTTTTGGTTTAGAAATTTTCTCAACTCTTACGACAGAGAAGAAATCAAGAAAATGAAACCCTCGTTTGCGCCCAAACACCATA
>JAOWBN010221301.1:0-13197 GCA_028565015.1 Pinguicula moranensis | reverse complement strand
GCAAATTGCGTCCAGTGGGACTCGAACCCTCGACCTCACTAGGCAAGCCCTGTGTGTCGAGGGGAGTTACCGCTAGGGCAACTTGCACCGGATAAATAGTCACCAATGCAACGTGGCTATCAAATACGGAGGTAAAACCTTGAAAAAGGACGCCACAATATATATATATATATATATATATATATATAACGTTCGTATATGGCGCCAATTTGTCAATCAAAGCTCATGCCTCATTGGAACTGCGAATCGAAATGGAGGACGATACAGGGGAAAGATCAAGCTTTGTTCTGGGCTTGATAGAGAACCGAGCAAAAGAGGTATCGCCTCCCATATTTCTCTGTCTGTATACTTCTTCCACACGCTGTACAATCTATTACGTCCGCCTGGATTCTGATAGATGTGCTATCCATGACGAACGACTGCAAGGCTTGGAATGGATTTAATTTTATATTTATTGCTATTGCCGTTGCTTGTGAATCTTGCTTCTTCTGTATGACTGCGTTGCTGCTAACTGCTAGGCGGTGGACTTGTTTTAACTGATATACAATCTAATGTGAAGTCGACTTGGCGGATTGATTCCTGATGTTTGTATTATGTTGATGGTTGCTTTGTGCGAGTCTCACTTAGGAGGATCTTGTCGTGTAGGATACAAATGTAGGTATTGCTTTCCTATGCGTGTGCGATCTGCTGGAAGAAGAAGTGGGATCCTTTTCCATTAGCTAATCCTTTTCATTGGGTCTTCTATGAGCTATTTATTCCGATCATTACTGTTCTTATATGATTACTGTTTGATTCCATGAAATGGACATTTCATTACATAAAAGGTTTTGGCAAGTTGCACGAGTTTGAGCTTACAATTGGAAGTTCCCATTTATTCAGGATGAGTAAATGGGAACTTTAATATGTTCTTTAATTTGAATGTAGGTTTTGTTGAAGTAATATAACAATCTTTTATAGAAAAAGCAAAGCAATGGAACTTGTGTGCAGTCTGTTGATTTAGTTAAATTCGAGCCAAGAAAATGTATTCTAGAGATTTTTAATTTCACCTATATTTTGTTTTTAAGCATTGTCCATAGTTAATCTTGTCCCCCTACCCAATTTTCAGGTTGGAGTTTCTGCATTTGACTTAAGATCAGCTACATTGCACCTTTCTCAATATATTGAGACCAGCAGTTCATATCAGAATACAAAAACATTGTTCATCTTTTATGATCCAATGGTTATTATTGTTGCACCTACTAAGCTGGCTCCTGATGGCATGGTTGGAGTCTCTGAGCTGGTTGATATGTTTTGCTCGTCAACCACAAAGGTAATTTTCCTATGGTTTTCAAATTTGCTCCTTTTAACTTAAGATTCATCTTCTTATGGATCTGCAGGTTACAATGGCTCGGAGTTGCTTTGATGACACCATGGTAGCCATGTTCTCTTAAATATATTCCCTTATTATCCTTGGAGTAGGCTAATCGCTTATATAACTGGGTTCTTCGTACAAGGGAAGTATTCTAGTAAAAAATCTGGCAGCTAAAGAACCATCTGTACTTGGTTTGGACAGTTATTACAAGCAATATTATCTATGTTTGGCTGCGGCTGCTGCAACTATCAAGTGGTATGTCTTTGGCTCACACTAACAGCATGCTGGTTCACCTGATTTGGGAAAAGAATAACATTTGAAAGCCATGAAAATTCTGGATATTCTCCAAATTATGGGTTATAAAATTTGTTATTGTAATAAAGTTTACTTAGTTTGTATTCAGCTTTTTTCGAATTTGTTTCATAGAATGAACTCTTGTTGGGTCTGATTGAGTTTCAGAAAAATTTCTGGAGTGGATTCTGTAGGACTCTTCTTCTTCTTCCATCTCACCAAGTGCAGAATAACTGCTTGTTTATGCTGTTGTTGCCTCCCCTGACCATCTTAGTTACAAAAAACACCCCACTAAGATTCAAATAGCCTAGTCTGGCTGCTTTAGTTCTTGCTGCTAAAATTCAACTCTTAGAAACTTTTTCGTTTTAGTTACTGTATACTAGTGAATCTAGTTAAATTGCACTGGGGAACTTATTTGTTTTTAATATGCCATACGTCGTGTTCCCTGCATATTGATTTAGTTATCTTAATCGATACCTCCTAAAGATTTAGTTTGTAATTGTGTTATATAACCCGCCATGACTAAAAGTGTTACTTTTGTTCGTCTGTTTCATTTGAAAATTAAAGAGAACTAATAATAGTTGTTAATTAGTTAACAATTACTATTTGCCACCATGCTATTGAATAGATTCTGATCTGTTTTTCGAAGAGCACTCGACACCCTATTGGGTACCCAGGAAGTATCTGAACTAACGGTTTGCACTTTGGAATTCCTACATTATGCACAGGATAGAAGCAGAGAAAGGGTTGATCATCACCAACCACTCATTGTCAGTAAGTTCTTTATCTCTGTTGTGTGTCTTTGGCATTTCCTGACAGAAATGGACATACAGAAGCTGAAAAATTGCTAGACACTGAAACTTAACCTTTGCTTTACTCATTGAAAATTATGGAGAAAACTCTATAAGCATTATACGCTTGGAAGTTGTTAAAAGTCAAACATAGATATATCTGGTGAAGTAACTTTAATTGCAACTTGTAGAAGTTTATAACTGCCTGGGTAGGATAAGGATAATAACTTACGAATATTTTATGTGTTGTGAAATTTGCCCAAAATTATATTTATTCACTGTATAATAGATTATTCAAAGATAAGAAGAAATAGTTACATGCATTAAGAGATGAGCAAAGACAGATAAATTGGTTTCTGTTTCTATTTATATTGTCGTGGAACTGAACTAGTATATACATGATTTTGTGCCTCTATGGCTTTTGCTTGTCATTAATCAGTACAATGTTATTTGAATTAGTCAAGTATGCTTATCGATATCCAGTTTCTCTCTAATTTGCATTTTACCTTTCCCAGGTAACTTTTAATGGATCGTTTGACCACATGAATATAGATGCGACTAGGTATCCTTTTACTTTTTAGCTCTCTGGTTTCAATTTAACCAGGTTTTATTTCATCCTTTTCTTTTAGCTTTTTTCCATTCTCTTGGCATAGTAGGCTTTCATACATCATCTTTTTATATAAATTATATTCCATTTATTCACATGAATCTCTTTAGGTGAGAGCCAAACCCTTTACAAAAGGTTTCGCACATCATTTGTTGCTCTTCACCCGACCATATTGTTGGTAGAGACATAATGCATTTCTTTGCAGCATCCAGAACTTGGAAATCATTGAACCAATGCACTGTCATCTTTGGGGTACTAGCAGCAAGAAGAAAAGTCTGTTTCACATGCTCAAGACAACACGAACCGTTGGAGGGTATGCCTTATACCATGAACTTACTCATCGCTTAATTAACTCGTAGACATAATTGCAGTAGCCTACAACTATCTGTTGATCTTCCAAACAGTCCGATAGTTACAGTTTTATATAAAGGCAGTCATATGTTGATTTGTTGATTTGTTTTTTTGTTGTACGGCCAGGTTGAATGCTAATAATTTTCTCAAAATTCTTTCATTATGACTAATTTGCTCGGCTGCAACTGTAATATATTAATGGGAATAACCTTTAGTTCACTAATTCAATTCTTCCAGCCAAGCATGCTATAGCTTATGAAATTTTGTTGGACACTGCTATTACGTAATACCTAAACTAAAAGTCTATATCAACCAATGATCCCAATAAGTGAAATTTACTTGTACATTCTGCTATTTGATTGTTGGGTTGCATGTGAATATATCCAAAATGCCGATCATTTGGAGATGCAACATACATAAATAGTGCTCACCAATCCAGCCACTCCTCACCTTGAGTAGGTCAGTTTTTTGTGTGGGAGCTGTTATCTCTTTTGATTTAGAATATGAAGTATCTGCCGTCCATGAAGACACATTTCTTCGCAGTTGCAGAAATCTTATTTACCTAGGTTCTGCAGGACAAGACTTTTGCGTGCCAATCTTTTGCAGCCTCTTAAAGACATAAAAACAATCAATGCCCGACTTGATTGCTTAGTAAGTTATTCTTATTTGCTCTAGAGCTTGAAAACATGTAAGATTGATTCCTTTAAATGTTGTATTAGAAGAACTGAAACAGTAGCTGATGCTGATGGTATATGAAGAAAACTTGACTTTTGATACCATGAAAATTGAAAGTTTTATCTCATGAATATTTGATCCACAGAATATGATAGTTATAGTTTCTAGGCCACTATCCTCTAAAGTCAATAACACAATACGAAATCTGCACAAGACAATATTGTAACTGATTTCCAAAATTCTGGGTTTTCTCTTGAACTTCTTGCATACCCATAGATTTCAAATTTAAGGTTCTATAGTATTTCTTGCAGACAGACTCATGAAAGTTTATAAGGACAATTACTAAAGTGAAATAAATGCTACAGTTTTACAAATAGATATAGCTAGGTTTAATGGAACTGTTGTTTTCAAGAATTCACCCAAATTGAAGTTTTTTCTCATACATTTATCAGATAGCATGAAGATTATATCTAAGCTCAATATGATTCCTCCAACAATTATCATGATTCATTTTTGTTGGTATTTGAGTTATTTAGTAGTTATCTGATAGGGTTGGTTGTTTATCCGATAGAGTTAGAGTTAATTAAAATTCTATAGGATTTATAATTCTAGATTTAGGATTTGGTTTGTAGTACTATATACATATCCCAATGGGCTATTCTTAATAAAGTACGAGTTTGATTATTATTTTCGGCGAGTTGGCGGCTAGGGTTTAGAATGCAAAGGAATTAGAGTTTTTTTCTAGGTTTTTAGTTCGAACCTGGCTCTAGGCGCTATTTGAGGATTGATTTGGAAGTGTTGTTTGGTTTGATGGTTGAAGTTGTTATCGATTGCACGGTGCTGTACTGTTGTCGTGCTGTCATGTCTTGAAGGTGTTATCGATTGCACGATGTTGAACTGTTGTCGTGCCATCTTGGAGATGTTACTGACTGTAAAGTGTTGGACTGCTGCTGTACTGTCTCAAAGTTATTATTGGATTCGAGTTCTGGAGGTGTTTTTGATCGCACAGTATTTGACTGTTGCCGCACAATCATGGGGTGGAGTTGTTGTACTGACTACTGCTGGTCGGAGTTGGCATCTTTCGTCGTGGGACCAGTGAGAGGGTGTCTAGCACTTAGCCAGGGATCAATAAGATGGAGATCGATGACTGAGCTGAAGAAGCCTGCAAGATGGAGGTCTATGCCTGAGCTGGAGGTGCCAGCAAGATGGAGATCTATGCCTGAGTTGGTGAAGTCGGGAAGAGAAGTGTCTAGTATCGAGCTGGGAGCACCAATGCGACTGAGGAGTAATTAGAGGGAGACTTCGTCTCAGGGAGAGTCGAGAGTGTTCGCTAGAGTAGTGATGAGCCATGCTTTGGCTGGAGGAGTGAGAAGCCATGCGTTGGCGAGAGAGTGGAAAGAGAAGCTGGATAGATCAGATCTGAAGGAGATACTGGGTGGCCCAATCTGCGGACACTGGGACCAGATCAGAAGGATACTGGACGGGCAGAGTGGAGGAAGTAACTAGATGAGCCACCGTTGACTGCTTGGAGACCATTAACTATTGACTTGTGTGTCAATCAGTGAAGTCCATCTTGAGGGGGAGTGTTGGTATTTTATTTTATTTTTGATAAGTAAGTTATGATTTTATTTCTTTTATACAGATACACTTTATATAAGATTAACTCATAACAATTGGGTAATCTTTCACACCATGAAATCATGAAAAATCAAGGCGGGAAAAAAGTGCTAATGCACAATCTCGGGTGCCGAATCTAGTATGCTATAGTAATCAATGTCGGCGTCTTCTCAAACGCCGTGTGCCAATACCACGTTTGAACTTGGATTCTTTCCACGACCGACTCCATAACAAAAGGGTTTTGCTGGAATCTCACCTCGTTCTGCACGTTCCATAAGGTCTACACAGTACAATGCCAGATGGACTTCCATAGGTGACTCCCCGAATGGTGCGGAGCGGCCCCCATGTGCGCCTGAAAATGTAAGAGGGGCTGATTATGCCCTACATACTCCTGTCCCTACCACCTATAGATAAATGCCCAAACAACATAAGAACAGTCGCAAGAATAAAACATATACGGGGCGTCTTCAATCTCATTCCCGCAAAATGAACAAAGACATTCTTGCGCCGAGAGGATTATACCCCGGATCAAGAGGTTATCCGAAGTGGGTAACCTCAGTTGTAGCAATTTCCAGCAGAAGGCCGAGACATTGAACGACGTCTCCTTTCCCCAAATATCCGCCAAGAGTGGCGTGGCAGGTACTAGATCCAAACGGACGGAGATCATAGCTAGTTAATTAAATGGTATCGATAAGATCGAACAGTGAAGAATGTCAGCATATTCTCTCTGGAGTTCCGGAGTCAGATTTAGGCACACGATGCTACTCTTTTGGACGTTCATACGTAGCCTGAAATTAATTCATATAAACGCAGAACTCCCTTCATTATTTTCACATTAGAAATATCCCCCTCACCAAAGAATATAGTATCATCCGCATAAAGTGAGTGGGTGTAAATAAAATCACCACATCGAATACCTCGGAGACTTGCGTGCAATAAGAAGTAGATTTCGCCATTCCGTTGCAATCACAAATTTTAACGGGGACAATGGGTCGCCCTGATGTAGACCCCTCTCAAAATTAAAAATACTTGTAGAGGCACCGTTTACAATGACCGAGCCCGAAGACGTAGTTACACACGTCTTTATCCATCCAACCCACTTTTCACAAAATCCCATAGACCGCATCATTGAGAAAAGATATTCCCAATTTATCGAATCAAAGGCTTTAGTAAAATCCAGTTTTAAAAATATAGCCGAGCCACCCAATTTATTCACATAGTGCAAGAGCTCATTTGCAAGTTGAACCCCATCTTGGATTTGTCTCCCTTTAAGTTTGTCCATTATTTTCCGCATCCTGTTGGCGAGCAATTTTGACAATAATTTATATGCATTGCCAACTAGAGATATAGGCCGATAGTGTCCGAGTTTAGAAGGAGAAAGTACCTTTACTGCCAATATAATAGAGGTAGAATTCAAGCCCCTTACGAACCTCCCTGTATGATGGAAATCTTGAAGAAAATCAATATACTCTTGCTTAACTGTTTCCCAATGTGACTGAAGGAAGTCAAAATTAATTCCGTCAGGGCCGGTACTCTTTCTATTCGAACAAGAGTGTAATGTATCAAATATTTCTTCCTCCGAGAAAGCAGAAGTGAGCATCAAATTATCATCATCAGATATAATATAATCACAATTAAGCATAAGGCGTGGACGCATATGATCAGGCTCCTCAAAATGCTTCGCAAAATAAGAATGGATTCCATGTTTGACAGCAGGAATAGAATCCGTCCATACTCCATCAAAGAAAAGTCCCTGTATATTATTACGATGCCTCCTTTTTCGTATACAAGCATGAAAGCACCTAGAATTTCCATCACCTTCTCGAATCCACCTCGAACGAGATTTTTAAGATAATAGTGAAGCTTTATGATGCAGAGTTACCTTCAGCTTCGTTGATACATCTTTACGGTCCCTTACCTCCGTCAGCAAAAGGGGGCGGTTTTCGCCCTCTGAATCAAACCAATTTAATTTGGATTGGAAATCATCAATATTTCTATTCACCAACCCAAAGACCTCATGATTCCACCATTGTAGCTCTTGTCGCAAATATTTTATTCGACTATGCAAAATAAAGGATTTAGTACCTTCATAAGGGCCCGAGTGCCAAGTATCCGCAACAAAAGAATGAAAGTCAGGGTGAGATTCCCAGCAATTCAGAGTCATAAATGATTTTGGCCCCCAATCTCCCTCCGAGACATGCAGCATAATAGGACGATGATCCGCTATAGTGCGGTCAAGTGCAATTTCCATCAAATTCGGCCAACATAAAGCCCATCGTTCCGAAAAAAGAAATCGGTCAATGCGACTTGCACAAGTGCCCCTTCCGTTCAGCCAAGTGAAAGAGAAACACTGCAACGGAGGGTCTATAAGCTCGTTATCCAGGATAAAATCATTAAAATCAAGCATATCCTGTGTGGGGATGGTATTAGAATTCATGCGCTCATCCGGCGCACGAACTGAAATAAAGTCCCCCATCAAACATACCGCCATTGAACTAGCACAACATAAATATCCAGTAAGTTGTTCCCATAATAGCTTTTTCGCCATCGAGTCTCCACTTTTGGCATAAACATTAAAAATCAAAACTTTCTCCCCATTTTCCAACCAAGTACCTTCCAAAATAATAGGTTGGTAGTGCCGTAACCGTGTCAGCCACAAAGATGGAAGGCGACCAAATTGAAATCAGCCCCCCGGCCCTTTCATGAGCAGGACTAAAAGCCCAAAGTCGCAATGGCTCCATATTTGTTGAATCATAAACCGGTCGACAAATTCCTTCTTTGTCTCCTATAAGCAAATAAGATCAATCTTATTGAATTGTAAAAGTTTTTTCACCTCCCTTGGGCGGCTTGGGACCCCTAGACCTCTTACATTGATGGACAAAATTTTCATAAGGTGCTTGAGGTCCCGGTAGACGTTGCTTTTAATGGATCGTCCACCGCGTCGCGTTTTCCATTTCAATCAGCTTTGAAATCATAACCTCATCAGATTGTGCCTTATGTATGCCAATTGTTTTACCAAGTGTCCATATAAATTAAGCCTCCGAAACCACCGCTGAAAGCGGCTGCAAACTGCTGGTTTGCACCGCAACAGCTTGATTTTCTAAAGAAGCAGCCATGTTCGGTTGCTGCGCCTCAGTACTGATCGGTTGCTGAGCTTCAGATATGTTCAGCTGTTGATCAGCAGGTACAAGAGGCAACCTGTCAACATGTGTCGTGTGGGTCTCCAGATTGTTTTCCTGAGGTAGTGCAGTAATAGAATGCACCAGTTATGGATGCGTATTTTTCGCAAGACTACAAGCACCACTGTATTTGCGTACTCGGGCATACTTTCTCATCGGACCGGTATAAGACTTGTGTGACGTCCCTCTGTGTTGTGATCCAGTCGGACAAAGGAACAAAGTTAGCTGCGAGTGTCTTAAAAAACTCCACGTACCAGCAATGTAGAGGAGTGCCGCGAAGCTGCAACCACACCGCCCTAGAGCCATCTTGAATTTCCTTCCTCCACGTCCGAGCAGCCATAAGACCAATTGAGCTACCAAAACCCAACATATTTTCAAATTTAGAAGTAAGAGCATTCGTTGGGTAGGAAATCATAATTTCCCCTCCTTCCAACCTTATAATTTTCCCTTCACACAACCCGTGTTTCTCCAGGTTTAGTAGAATTGTAGATTCATCCATACCCACCGTAGGAACACCAAAGATAAAAAAGTCTAACCACTTCGCCTCCAGAGGGTCGGCTTCAAATTTCAGAATTTTTGGGGAACTTTCTTCCACTTCAGGGGCCCCTTTTCGAGGTATTTCACACCTGCCTTTACCTCTACTTGCTTCATTTTGTGGACGAGCAGGGAATTGTTGTCTAGCTCTTTTTATCATAAGCTTGCAAGAGCCGATCCACAATCCAGTCATACGGCACTCAAGCTCCATAACATCAAGAACAGGGGCAAAACGCACAAAGCCAAATCTGCGGGCCGTCTGAGACTGGTTCCGGGGTATGAAAATATCTCTGATTTCGCCAAATGGCATAAACAGTCGACACAAATCAGCCGCAGTAGACATAGCAGGAAAGTTTGAGACATGGAAAGAATCACATTCCGCCCTTAAACGCTGGATATGAGCAGGCAAAGGCGGACGTGAAGGAGTTTCTGTGAGTCCCTCCACCAAGTTTCTGCGCCTGCTGCGCGGCAGCTCCCAGCCTTCATCATATGGTGTCGCCTCCTCCATCATTTCTTCAGGAACAACCGCTTCCTTCACAGCAGGGGAACCTTCGGGTATAGATGCAGAACCAGCATCCACTTGTTGCACCTCCTTATGACTACAGATATGTTCATGATCCACGTTTATTACATCCTCAACCATCACAGCACCATCTTCATCAGCAGTTTTTCTATCGGAAACCTTCATAACACTACCATGTACCTCCAAACCCTCCCGTCGCAGAGCACCCTTATCCACGCCAGAGCTAGAGCCGGCCAAAACAGGAATGAATCGGTCAGAATCTTCGCATTTGAGTCCTTAGTATGTGCCTGAGGCCCCGCCGGAGCAACACTTCCATCGGTTGCCGTAGCAGCAAAAGCCGATGCATGAATAGTACCATCGCGCGTTTTCCCCTTGTCGCCAGATCAAGTCATAACTTTCTTAGTTATTTTTAGTGTTGGCATTTTATTTATTTAGTAGTTATCTGATAGGGTTGGTTGTTTATCTGATAGAGTTAGAGTTGATTAAAGTTCTATAGGATTTATAATTTTAGATTCAGTTAGGATTTGGTTTGTAGTACTATATGCCCCAATGATTATTCTTAATAAAATACAAGTTTGATTATTACTTTCTATATGGTATCGAAGCCAGGTTGGAACTAAAAACCTAGATAGAAAACCCTAATTCCCATACATCCATCAAACCCTAGCCGCGACCTCACCTCCACCACTAAAAACTGCACCACATCGTCGAAACACCCTATTCTCGGTCAAAAATAGCTAGATTCGGCCATTTCTAATGATTTTTGGGTGAAACCAGCTGCTCGCGAGCCCACGACGGCCGTCACATCGCATTTTGATGTGTGCACCATCCTTCCTTACTCCATGGTGTCCACAATGACCGTAGAGTAGAGACTCGCCACCATACGTGCCTCCACGCGCCATCGCCGAAGTTCGCCACCCATGATGGTTTTCGGCAGATTTTCAGTGCTTCTGCCACCTCCAGTCTCTGTGGCCAACATCGACGGGATCGTCTTGCCGAGATCTACCTGCAACTGTTCGTACATCCATCACCGTCGTCCATGTGCCACTGCCAGAAAATTTTGAGTCTTGTGTTTGGTTATCCCATCGCACCTGTCAACTCAATTTTCGTTGAGTTTGTGTCGTTTGATGGATATTTGTGTTTTGGTGGATAAGAAAGATAATTTGTATGGATTGGTGATTGCTTTTTGTGGTGTTGATCGATGCTGATTCCCTAAACTTGGAGATCCAATTAGGCGTTTTTTGAGGATTGATGTGGAAGTGTTGATTTTGGTTTTGATTTGATGGTTGAAGGCATTATCGATTGCACGGTATTGTATTGCTGCCGTGCAGTCATGTCTTGGAAGTGTTATCGATTGCACGATGTTGAACTACTATCGTACCATCTTGGAGGTGTTACCGACCGCACAGTGTTGGACTACTGTTGTCCTGTATCAGAGGTATTCTTGGGTTTGAGTTCTGAAGGTGTTACTGATCGCACAGTGTTGGACTACTACTGTGCGACTATGGGGTGGAGGTGTTGTACTCGTCCAGCGTTTGACTGTTGCGGGTCGAAGTTATGGTTAGAGTTGGCATCTTTTGTCGTGGGCGAGAGGGTTTAGCACTTGACCCCTTCAGTTAAGATTAGGTCCTTAATTACGAACTTTGAAAGTTTTGCAACTTCAAGGGACATATTTAATGTGAGACTATAAATACTCATAGTAAAATAATAATAATAATAATAATATATAAAATCTCCCAACATAAAAATAAGTATTTTTGGAGCGGCGTGATTGCCCATACACCCATCCCTGCTTGTCCATAGTGGCACGTGAAAAAATTGCCCCTAACATAACAATAACGCTCAGAATCAAACCAAAGTTTTATAAGTTTAATACGATTCCCCCAAAGAACCGAAGTTGATAGTACAAATACAAATAAATATAAAAAGATATACAAAATCGTATACAAAATAAAATGTGATAGCAAAGCTGAAACAGGAAATAAGTGAAAACTGAAAACCAACCTATCTAAAAAGAAAGAAACCTTAAACCAAACAAGGAGCCCCCTACTTTTGCAACCAGCCCTTGGTTTCAGTTGAGTAACCATCCTTCTCCGAAATCCCCACCCACAAAGGAAACGACACGGGATGGCATGGAATATTTTACAAATTAAAATTGT
This sequence comes from Pinguicula moranensis, assembly GCA_028565015.1. Lineage (NCBI taxonomy): Eukaryota > Viridiplantae > Streptophyta > Magnoliopsida > Lamiales > Lentibulariaceae > Pinguicula > Pinguicula moranensis. Next base: position 1,119 of record JAOWBN010221301.1, on the reverse strand, counting down.
CTCTGCTTTTGGTATAAATAAATCATAATTACATTCGAAGTCGTAACATTACATGAACATCGACCATAAAAAGCACTTGGTCGAGAGAGAGAGAGGGAGGGAGACTTGTCGGAAAAAAAGAGAGAGGGAGGGAGAAGAGACTTTTTTTGGGGTAGGTTTAACAACGCGGGTTAACGTCACGGACCCTACTTAGGTATCCGGGCGAATCATAGCGGCAGGGCAGAACGTTGCCAACCCGATCCATACCCGACTAATCCCAGGATAACCTTGCAGAGTTGGAGCCCAACGAGTCTCGAACCCGACACCTCTTGGCATGCCAGGAGGTTGCAAGATCTACCGCTGGGACAACTCGCATTGTTGGGAGAAGAGACTTGTTTAGAACAGGTTGATTGATGATTTTGGCAGGGGAATTGAGGTTCTAACTAAACTGATCAAAATGTTTTGTAATATTTCAAACAGTTAGAGCGGAATTCCTCGTGCCAAAATCTGCTTGACAGAATCATATCTGCTTCATCATAAGATCAAGCCGAATTCAAGTCCAACATTCATTTTGAATTGTAAAATACTAAACAAAAAGCGTGCAGAGAAAGCTCATCTTTTGATCCTTTCCCTTTTCCCTTCATCATGTTTCAAAAGGGTTCATTTTCTTTCATTTTTCGGTTTTGTTGCCTTGTAATTTGGGAGTGTAATTGTCTTCCTGTTTTTCTTTTTGATATAATCTGTTTTGGGTGGAAAGAGGGAATTCCCGTTTGACTGATTCTTCGATTTGGAATTATTCATAGTTTATGCTTGCAATCCTTGTACAAGTAACATCTTTTCTACATCTCCATCGGGCAAGCTGTTCCTTTTCGTTTCCATTCATATCTTAGCTGAAAGGGTAAGATACTACTTTCATCGAGTTTATTGGTGATCGAATCTGTAATTGGTTTGACAATTCAGGCATCTGCAATGGTATCTTTGTAATAATCTAATCATGTTCCAATCTACTGCTTCTTTTGTTCTTTGAATCCTAGGTAGAGTTTGACTTGTTTATCTACCAGAGTATCGACATGAGATGGCTGATTGCAGAACAGGAATACCCGGAGCTGAGATTTCTTCTCTAAAGGAGACACTTTGTGC